>JASAND010021554.1:0-17158 GCA_030248195.1 Trissonchulus latispiculum
TAGAGCCTATGTCCCGTTTAGTAAGTTTTTTGAGTGATTTGAATTGTTTGAACCGGCTGGCAACTCTGGTATTCACAAGAACAATAGATAATTACAAAGATTGCTTGGACGTTCACACGCTACATTCTAGGTTCTGAATAACTGATTCCAAAAACAATCACCAATAACAATTCCAATTCCGATCGCGATTCACGGTTTTATGCGCTTTACTTCGTCCGTAACATTACACATACCGCTTAAACGATTTCTACACGAATTATATCGTGTAGATAAATCGTGTACACGATAAATTTAACGCCCATTTTTGACACGGTTCCTTAACCACTAGAGATAGCTCAAAGGTTGTAAAAGCAAAAATGTTCGTTTTTATACCCTCTTTCCATCCATAACAACCAATCTGATGTATCGACTACCTACTGAGAGTATAATGCCAAAAACCGAAAATGTCTCATCTTTTCACCTAAAAATATGGGATTGGTCCGAGAATGTTAAAGAGCACCAAAATAGCATATTTGGAAAGTTTCATCTACTTTCATAAAGACTTGAGGTCTCTATGGTCAAATTTACACAAAAGGAAACCACCACCTTAATCAAAGCTCCCAGTCTTTCCAGGGCTGGCCGGATACTAGTTGATCCATATGCCCTCGTCGCCAAAATATATGTTGTGTAGTAAGAACAGAAACGTGATAGCAAGAAAAAACCACGACTATACTTCAGTACGTTTACACAACAATAGAGGAACGGAATCCAAAAACTTTTTAAAAAATTTTAGGTTTTCTGTGCTTCCTTTGTTTCACAACACAACACTTGTCCTGACCTGGTAGACACCGGCGCTTCTATCTCATTGATCTCAATAGAACGACAGGGTGAAACATCACGGGTTGATGCTCTCAGCAGCAGAGAAGAAGCCTATTGTGTAGGCAGCATTATTAGCATTATCAGTATTACGAAAAACATGGTCCCATACGGCTGAAAAAGTAGTTAGTGTCCAGCCCAGAAATCCGGTCTTCGTGACAATAAAATTTTGCTATAAGCTTGAGAGTTGACACAGTTGTAGCGATCATTCACCTTAGTTGCTGTTGTCAAGCAAAGTCAGCTCTTAACTGCATTTTTCTTGTTTCCTACAATATGGATAGCTGTTCTGGAAAAGTTTTTATTCCTGCTGGAGCAGGAATATATAAAAAGGGATTTAGTATGTCCATTGCAGTATGAATCATTTCTCTATTCAGAAGCCTTATCTTCAACACAGGGCTAGCTTAGGGCTGAGTTTTTTTTGAGAGAGAATATGCAAATTAGGTTTGGCAGCTACTATTTAAGCAGCTGGATGGACAGTCTTTACGCAGTCTTTGGCTGTCTGCAACCAAAATGGTTGCATATATGTGAGCACCCGCGTAGCAGGAATATATAAAAGGGATTTAGTATGTCCATTGCAGTATGAATCATTTCTCTATTCAGAAGCCTTATCTTCAACACAGGGCTAGCTTAGGGCTGATTTTTTTGAGAGAGAATATGCAAATTAGGTTTGACAGCTAATATTTAAACAGCTGGATGGACAGTCTGTACGCAGTCTTTGGCTGTCTGCAACCAAAATGGTTGCATATATTTGAGCACCCGCGTAGCTTGGAAGCTACGCCAAGGTGCACTAGGATTAGGCGGTTAGTGTGTTAGGTAGGTAGGTAGGTAGCCTAGTAGCCTGTTCTGCTTGCAAACAGTTAACAGCCTACACTACTTTATATATATCTGAGCCGATTTCTGGTAGGGTCAACCATGACTTGGACAACCTTCAAAAATCGATTTGGCTCAAACTTTCAGGACTTGTAGCAACCTGTCGTAAAAGTAAAACCTCCAAATATCAGAGCTCAACTCCGTATATTCAGCGAGTTATAGCGAAATTCGTGATTTTCGACTCTGCCACTAACGTCGCCGCAGGACTTCACCGATCAAAATTGTGCTCAGGCCGATAGATTAGAATCAGACAGTTCATATTTTAACCATGCAAGCACCATACATGGGGTACCTATCCCTGCCAGTTTGAGTTTTCTATCATTCATATTCCGCAGTTTGCGACGGTTGAACCTTACCGTAAGCCTCTCAGCTCAGTAAGCACATTTTCACATTTTTTGACGTAGCGACCTCATTATGCCTTAGTACCACACAATTTTTGTAAATATTATTTATCTATATGCTACCAACGTCCATGCAAAAAATGAGCAAAATCCCAGACCCACTTTTGAGATATGGCCATTCAAAGTTCGAAAAATCAGCGATTTTCAGCCAAAACAGCGATTATGGCAAGTTTGGCCCATCGTAGCCGGCTGAAGGGAACAAGTATTGGCGTATCATTTTGGGCAAATAGACTAGGTACCATTGGCAAGATTTTGGGTCAGTTTCAGCCAAATCTGAGAAATTTTAGTTTTTTCGGTTTTTCAACCCCCAAAAAGGGGCCGAAAAATCGAAAAAATAAAATTTCTCAGATATGGCTGAAACTGACCCAAAATGTTGCCAATGGTACCTAGTTTATTTGAGCAGAATATTACGCCAATACTTGTTCCCTTCAGCCGGCTACGACGGGCCAAAGTTGCCATAATCGCTGTTTTGGCTGAAAATCGCTGATTTTTCGAACTTTGAATGGCCATATCTCAAAAGTGGGTCTGGGATTTTGCTCATTTTTTGCATGGATCTTGGTAGCATATAGATAAACAATATTTATAAAAATTGTGTGGTACTAAGGCATAATGAGGTCGCTACGTCAAAAAATGTGGAAATGCGCCTAGTGAGCTTGGAGGCTTACGGTAAGGTTCGACCGTCGCAAACTGCGGAATATGAATGATAGAAAACTCAAACTGGCAGGGATAGGTACTCCATGTGTGGTGCTTGCATGGTTAAAATATGAACTGTCTGATTCTATTCTATCGGCCTGAGCACAATTTTGATTGGTGAAGTCCTGCGGCGACGTTAGTGGCAGAGTCGAAAATCACGAATTTCGCTATAACTCGCTGAATATACGGAGTTGAGCTCTGATATTTGGAGGTTTTAGTTTTACGGCAGGTTGCTACAAGTCCTGAAAGTTTGAGCCAAATCGATTTTTGAAGGTTGTCCAGAAGTACAGGCAGCACAGTCGAATTTCTCAGAAATATATATATATATATATATATATAGAAATATATATATATATATATATATATATATATACACACACTGGACTTTTGCATTGCCAAATTCAGTAAATGAGCAAAAGTGTCAGTATTAGTATCACCGGGTCGGAGGTGCTGTAGTGACAATCTTAGTTTCGTTTGTTCTTTCATAGTTAACAGTAGTGTTGGTCTAGACAGGGAACGTGGTAGTTTTAATTAATACACAAAAAGGGACCCCGTTTGGGACGCAACGTCAGTTTAATTCAGCAATCGTAGCATGACAAACTCCCAACAAAGGGGGGACCTCTTCCGTCACCTCCTTCTGGAAGTCGGGTTTTCTGCTATTTAATTTGCTGTTAAACCCCCAAGCGGAAATCAGAAATATTCTAAAGGAAACCGCAACAACACCTCAGTTTTGAGCCATGAATCAATTCAATTATTATTGAATAATAACCGGTCTACCAAGGAATACTGCCCCTTTTGGGGGCCTACTTGTTTAATTCCGAACTGTACGGGGCATTGGTGGTGTTCATTAGTGCCATTCATTCAGCTCAAGCTTTCTAAGGCGTCTCCGGATCCTATAGAAACACACAGGGCATGGCTGCAGGCTGTATCCTAACTGTACACAATGGACACCAACATTCGTGTCTTCAGTCGGGGGAGACCAAATTTTTGATCTCCATAAAGGAATGATTTACGGGAGAAGCCTGCCTTCTAGTCCAGGTTAAAGAAGTAGACCGACCAGCATTCTAATTCTAATTCTAAGCATTAATGAAGGCAGAGGTGGATTTGCAGACCATCTATTGGAATCTTAATAGGTGGTTGCGTCATCTGGCGTACTTCTTTAGGTCGGACCACGACAGAAAGTTTTTGAATAATGTTTTATTACCAGACCTCTCAGAAATGTGGGATGCTGCAGAAATACTAGACGGGCAAGTGCGACTTTCAGGATTCCAAGGATCTGCTGAACTTATATAACCAAGTTCTGGAAAACAAACTCAGAAACATGGAAGCTTTAAAACAAGACGAAGCTGGTATATTGGTTTAAAATTTGTGCGATTCCAAAAAACAGACATCACAACCATCAAACCCCACTGCATAGCTGCTCTTGGGTCAAAGAAATAGTGAACGTAAAATTAATGCAAAAGTTGTTTTGAGTATAGATCAGATCACAATCACAATATCACCGTTATATTCTAGCGCAGATGACATAGAAGAAAGAAAGAACGAATACTACTTCAACATTGAAAGATACTATGGAATCAGCCAGGATTAGCAAACATAAGCAACGATTTTAGCTTAACTGAAGCTGTTCAAACATAGTTCAGTTCATCTAAATTAAGATAAAAATGTTTGGGAATTATTTCTTTCTCTATTCAATTTTATAAACTGAAAATGTTAGCCGCTTTGCTACTGCTCTTCTCTGTGATTTCAGAAGTTGCTGCTATCGAGGAAATTCATGTTCTACTCAGCCCTGCTGGTCAAAAGTACAGGTCTGGTTTATTGCAGAAAGTAATTGCCGAACAGATAGCTGCCTTGGAAATTCCAGATGTTGACAACCCTGACATAACCGTGAAAGGTTTGAAGATCACTGGTTTTACACCGCCTGAAATTCATTTCACCACAGCTCCTCCTGATACGATCAAGCTGACAACAAAGGGTGGCTCCGTATCAGTGAAAGGATTCGTGAACAAGAAAGGAGTGACCCTGATCGGTGACGTTGCTGGCGACTTCGATGTTACCATTGATGATATTGAGGTTGAAGTCGATCTCAAGGTTACTCATGCCAACAACGAGCCTAAGCTAGAAATCGCCAGCTGCGATCTAGACGTGGACGTGGAAAATCTCTACATCGACAGCACTGGAGGAATCGATGCTTTGGTATTCGTGCTGAAACCGCTCATTAAATCGCTGGCCCCGTCATTCATGTCCACCGCCATCTGTGGAGAAGTAACCAAGGCAGTCGATTCAAAAGTAAATCCTTATCTGCCGAAAGCTGTGAGAAATGTGGTAATCGAGGAAGATATAATTAAGTTTGAATTTGTTGGATTTTAGTAGTGTTTCGTATTCGAAATAAAGTCTGCATTTAGTCAAAATGGCATTTTACAAAGCAATAAGGTAACAGACAAAGAATTATGAGTATCTACTCTTGAAGGGTCCTGAGTTATCAGTAAACGGCACGAAACTAACCAAACGTTTACAATCACGATTTTATCAAATTTTGCAATATTTCATATAATCTCAGAACGTTGAGGTTATAATCAGGCATGTGCAGGAGGCCAAGATTGGGAGGGACTAACGGCGGGAGGCCGTCGAAAAGCCAGATGTTTCCGTTTTTTTGCCAAAAAACCGATAAAATTCGGTTCCCAATGCATGGTCATAATATGAACTTTTTTCTATTCTGACTGTTACCCCAATACCTACTAAGGATTTTAAGGTACAAGGATACAAAGCTTGGGTCTCTTGCGCTTCCCCCCCAGCCATAACTTTTGATTTTTTGACCATTAACTTTTTTGGTCTGGATGCATACTGGAGGCTTATGAATTCAAAAATTAAAAAGTTTCAAAGTTTTAAAACATTTTTAATAATTTTAAATTTTAGTTTGGTAATGGGGGACCAAGGGGAACCGAAAAAATTTTTGGCTGTGATTTTGCTGAAAAGTTGTATACAGAGGTTTTCAGGGGCGCTGAGCACGAATCTGAAATCCGTTTTTCGATTCAGCTTTTCGTTAGCTCAGTATAAGCTTAAGTTTAGCGTATACTGAGCTAACGAAAAGCTGAATCGAAAAACAGTTTTCAGATTCGTGCTCAGCGCCCCTGAAAACCCACTATGCAAGTTTTCACCAAAATTTTTTCAAAAAAATTTTTTGGTCCCCCCTTACCAAACAAAAACTTAAAAATTTTTAAAATTTTAAAATTTTTTAATTTTTGAATTTATAAACCTCCAGTATGCACCCAGGCTAAATTTCAAAGTTATTGGTAAAAAATCAAAAGTTATGGCTGGGGGGGGGGCGAAAGCGCAAGAAACCCCAAAGCTTACCCGCCAAGTTCCGAAAGTATTAAATAATTTTTCATGTTTAATAATATCATTCAAACTTTGGACATCAACATCCTAAATATACTTTAATAAGCACAGCATTACAGTACTTTCTAATCTAGTTAAGAAAAGGAGAAACAATACAAGCTTCTCTGCTACCTATGATGAAGTTGCGTCTTCTTCGTTACACTGCGGCAAAATAGCGGCAGTATCGCTGCCAGTTTGACCAGAATGTATGCAGTGGAAATGAAAACGAAGATGGCTTGCATGATGAAATGATTTTGAACAAACCGGGCAAGTGTTTCCTTCTTGCTTCGATGTGTTATGTGTCCGGCGTACGTGACTGTCATGTGCAGCATGAGAAGCAAATGACTTGCCGCAGTATTTACACTGCAAAAGAAAATTGAATTAAACAAAGAACAACATCTAATTTTTGTGGATTACCATAGTATGACTACTGTGATTCTATAATTTATGGTAAGCAGTCCACTTCAGTCAACTTGCTTAATTGTAAGGAAGGAGATGGAGCAAACTAAATTATTAGTATTGCTAGTACTTCCAAGAGGCAATAGGCCAAAATACATTTAACAAATAGTCAAATTGATAATGAAGAAATAGTTATCATGAAAAGAAAAGTATATCTAGATTGGGTGGCATAAGACTGACAGCTTATTGCAAGAAAGTTTGGAAATTGTGCCATTACCTTGAACGGCTTTTCTCCACTGTGCTGTCTAATATGAGTTCGTAGAATGCTGGATGCCGTAAATGCTTTTCCACAGTAGATGCATTTATATGGACGTTCACCAGAGTGCACTCTTAGATGCTGAAAGGTAATAGCAAATTATTTACTCTGCACAAGACAAGAAGTAAAGTAATGCTAATCGCTACTGTTTGATAAGTTAACGCAAAACACAAACTAACTATTGAATTCTGTTGGACGAGTTTATTTTTTGTTTGTTTGTATCAGTTTGTGTTAACGCAATAGCAATAACAACTGTTGCATGTTATGTAACATAATTGATTTTCGAAGGCTATGTAGCCCTTTGCTCTGTAGGTTTGCAAACAATTTGTCTTTGTGGATACTAATCACTCTATACTTTGTTCAATGATGATGATTGGGAAAATCTTTTGCCACAAATTGTGCAGGCATGCGGTCGATGTTTTTCGTGAACATGGAGTACATGAATTCGCAACCGATCACGCTTCTCAAATGACCTATAATTTTGCAATAATTCTTTAATTCACTAGCTTCCAAGATGGATGTAATTGTTGTAAGGTGAAAACATAATACGTACAACAATAGCAATAAGAGGAATCGTGTTCGAGTCAAGGACGAAAGCTTAACTCTTCTACTTCATGCTTTTTTGCATATTTTACTTTCAGAGATGAATTGTTTTGTAAAACATTGATAAAACTATTCCGTTCGTGGCTACAAAATGGGTCATTGCACACTCAGTGGTAATTGTAAGATTCTTATTAAGAGTATCCTTAGAGCACTGAGCGCGTGCATACTGAAAAGACAACTCCGCTGAATTTACAATGCGCTTAAGGGACTTATTGATCAGAAAGTGGGGGTGAGTAGTATAGATGATGGATACACCCCCCGTATCTTTAACACATGATGTGTTAATCATATAGCGTCGTCTTGTTGTACGACTATTTCCTATAAAATCAATTATCGTCTCGTCAGATGTTATGTGCCAGCTAATTAATTTAGCCTTTAAGACATTGCGAAACAGCTGTGGTTTGTTATAAAAACACGTTTCGTTATATCACGTGATGCTTACCTACGTCAAAGTCAACTACTGGTTAGTTCTAGACTAGCTAACAATGACGTCATAATTTCTGGAATTTTGGCAAAATAGATCTAAAATAACCTCACTAATTACTCTCATATTACGCTGCCCGCAGGCGCAATCAGCTGCGCTGATTGCGCAAGCGTGCAGCGACTACGTAATCATACAATCACCACTCTCCCCCGCCCGCGCGCCCAGAAAATATTTACTTAGGGTTGACTTGCGATCCTTTTTTCTCAATCCAAAGTAGCATCAGAAATGCCATTGAGTTATTAGTGGACAGCGATTACGTAATCATACAATCACCACTCCCCCCCCCCGCCAGCACGCCCAGAAAATATTTACTCAGGGTTGACTTGCGATCCTTTTTTCTCAATCCAAAGTAGCATCAGAAATGCCATTGAGTTATTCATCACCCATCCTATTGATGGAGGGCTTCAGCATCTAGCATACTGCATGAATAACTCAGTGGCATTTCTGTAACTATTGTAGGATGTTGGCTAACGTATATATAACTACGTTGGAGTTGAAATATCACAGAATTAGATTTTATAACAGACAGAGTAAGACTTGTTCAGCACTTTGCATGCTTTAACGACAGCACCGCGGGAAGGTTCTCTGTCGCCGCTGTCATTGTTTTCATCTTTTCTTTTACGTATTTGTATTTATTTATTTCAAAATCACAGCAAATACTACACACATCATTTACAAGACTAAAAGCATCAGATTAAACTACGCAAACCAACGAAAATGCGCGCTGATTACGCAGGAGAGCAGTGAGTGAAGATTTTTGTCTGTCCGCTTAGTTAGTTGTGTGTGAAATTATTAGTGAAATGGAAAATTAAATAAGCCAATGCTTTCCTTCAGATCAGAAAACCATATGTTCGTCTATTTTACTAACATTGTATAAACCTTGGTGGATATTGGATGCTTGTGTGTAGAATTTAGAGCTGTGAATTCTACGTAACATTCAAAGTTCTCTATACGTGTTTACTTCTGTTTAATCTTGACAGTAGGCTTGACGTAAGCAGGCTAAGCTTAAGCAATTTTGTGCACCACGCTCCAATAAAAAATTATTATGCAGGCTAGCTTTTAGTCATCCGTTTCCGGCTGCAAAGCAAAAACTCGTTTGCTTCATTTTTGCGATGCCAGCTTTGCAGCAGACTACCAGCTGTTCTTCTTTGACATGCTGTTAATGGTTGTTCTCTCTATGCTCAAGAATAGGAATCATCAATATTTCTGCATAGACATCCATTAAGTTTAAACTAAAGAAGCATTACGAAAACATCATCGTGCATAGCCTTTTCGTTCACAAATTGGCAGGGTTATTTTGAATCATTTGTGTTTCTGAGGGAATAAATGTATTTTTCAAACACACTATCTTGAAATTATCTTGCAAATATTCAGATATAAAGCATTACCTACATTAATGGTTTTGAATACACAAACATAATTTTATCAATTTCGATTGCATTACCAGAAATAGTAAAATGAACTTGCAGTTACGGCCAGACTAATAGCTTCTCGTAGTTTTTATAGCCTCCTAGTAGCTTATGTCTGTTCCCAAGAATGGAGCCATCAACATCTTAGCTCACACTGCTCCAAAGAAACATCAGTTATGCTTATTCGCTCTTTAGTCTTTTCGTTTAAAAATTGTCAGAATTATTTTGAAATGTTGTGTTTCTTACGAAATGTGCATTTAAATAATCTTGTTTTATCCCGCTTCATGCATCTATACATTACAGCTACACATTACAATAATTTTGAAGATATCGTGTAAACTTTTATTAAGTTTATAGATATCAATAAATGGGAATGTTGAATTCGATTCAGCAATATAATAAATGATGTTTGTTGGTTTCATACAATGCCGCGAGACAGTTAAGTTAAGCTAAGCTAGCCTAAGCCAAACAAAGCTAAATAAGTATTTAAAAGGTGCTCGTATAATGTAAATATAACACACATTTTCATTTCCAATGATTTAATGCTTTGATGGAAAGATAAATAATGATTGTTGTTAAACTACTTTTTCCGTATGCCCCACTCCAGTTGGATGGTTAAACTACCTATTCACTAATGAAACCTGATTACTGGATGCTGCAAACTAATCTTATGAGGCAAATAAAACCTGCTTGACGACTACGAGTCTTGCTGATTATATACAGATCTATTGACATGAAAACCAAAATAATGCTTTAACTCGCTATTGACTGAGTTTAACCTCCGTTTTTCTTTACGATTTGGATTAGGCATACATTTCGGAAACACGTATTAAAGGGGATATAAATTATACATGTGACAGTGTATATTTACCAACCTATCTTAGTTTAAATTTACGTTCTATTCTTTAGTTTCTTTTAGATATTACCACATGAATAAGTACAATTTGCGGATACTACTTAGTTTGGACTTATTCTTATTTCAACTATATACTGTGCCAACATACTGATCACATTATCTGAACTTTACTTCTTCTATTGGTATCAAACCATGGGTGTTGATATTTCAAATTGGAGGGCAAGAATAGGAAGATTCAGTTCAGCCATGCCGAAACATTTTACCAGTTTGCGAAAAGCTATTCTACAAATTGGCACTATTTGGATTCGATTCACTTGTAATATTCGTCTCGTTATTGATAATATTCTGGTGAAGATGATTCAGTCCGTCATCACTGCAACCTTTTTCACTAAATGGATGCTGTGCCTACTTCTTCTCTTCATGGCGGTTTCATCAGACTCGGAAGACTCTGAACAGTAAGTAATCACCGTCTTCATGCTACAAGGTCCTGCTTTGTTATTCAGTGGTATTATATGGAGCAAGTGGTTTCTCTATACCTTCAGAATTAATGTATTTAAATTACAAGGACAAGGAATGGTTATTTCTCCTTATTATAAGATAAAACGTCAGATGCTAAAACAAAACTTAATCTAGCGTTTTTAATTTTAGGGCATTACATTGTGTCCTCTGCGGCATGCTTGTTGCTTCAAGAAAACATCTCCACCGACATTTTAAAAAGGCTCACAAATTATCATGTTTTGCGTGTGGAAAACCGTGCCGTTGCGTGCCAGGAAGGATAACTTGGAGACCCACAATCGAAAACGGCATATCGAGCCTGACACAACTAACCCACCGGCTAAGAAAGTGCCTAGCGTTAGTGAAACCGGCAACAGTACTGATACTTTTGAACCTTCCACTTCATCAGTGCACATACATCTTCAGGAAGGCACTGGAGTGTCACTAAGGTACCGTAGGGTTTCCGACTTTATATACTTATGCTGATTTTAGTTTCCTTATATAAATCTCCCATCAGTTATTCTTAAAGTTGGTCATGTCTGTATAAAACCAGTAGAAAACAACAGAAAAATCCAATACTGTTGTTTTAAAGGCATATATAATAAAATTTATTTTCTGGACGAATTCTAGCGAAACTTTGAATTTTAGCCAGAACTTTTGTGATGCTAGTGTGTGGTCTAAGAAATTCTAATAAATCGTTTCAGTTTATCGTCATAAACGTTCAGACCTTTTTTACATTTTAGTGTCTAGACTTCTGGCTCCTGTACTAGCCTTTCTTTTATTTTAGCGAGCTTATTGAACAATCAGCTGATGCATCAAGAGAGCCTCTTTATGTGTTATCTAAAACAAGAGAACAGCATATTACATGGTTCAGAGCTATGGAAAGTGACTACAACTTTCGCTTGGTAGGAATGAATGGACTGTCACTGGAAAAAATACATAGTCGGTTTAGAGAAACTCTAGACTGTGCCTTAAGTGAAATCTTACAGAAGACAGCTCCACAGGACAAAGTCAGGTTTGCCCTGGAATCGCCATCTCTTGATTTCCCAGTGATTGTGCCTCTTACCGATAGAACCGATGTAAATGCAGACTTGATTTTAAATGAGATTGCTAGGGTACTGCAATCCTATCAGGATTTCGTCTTTGACGACACTGTAAAAATTACATTTATCTGCATTTCTCTACCTCCTGGTGGTACTGGAAAACCGAGAATCGGTAACCTTCGAACTAGGACGATTATCGAGTTGCCAGAATTCCTTCGGAAGAAACGCTGCATTTATCAAATATCAGAGGCACAAGATTGTCTGGGGCATGCAATCGTAATTGCCCAAGCTATGGTGGATCACCAGCATGCTAAACAATCTGGTACTGTTCAATTAAAAGTTGGAAAAAGGACAAGATAGAACACTTAAGAATTTGGTCAGAATGGACAAAAAGATGTGTCCCGAACGAGAACATCGTGTTTCAAAGTTGTATAGCCTGTGTGACTGTGGGTCATGTCTGGACCTGAAGGATGTAAAAATATGCCAGAAGACAATGCCAGAATACCAAATAAATGTGTGGTCCATAGACGAATTTGGTAAACTAGTATTCTCTGGACCATACAAGAAGAAACAAATTGATTTATTGATGTACCAAAACCATTATGATGTAATAACTGGTATGGCGGGATTTATGGGTACATCCTACTTCTGTGACAAATGTAAACGAGGTTTCAATCTAGCTAAAAGTGAACATCGATGTGAAAGTAGTTGCCAGTTTTGCAAGTACTCGAATTGCAAAAACAGCAACACTGAAATGGATGAGGAAGCAATTTTTTGTGCGGACTGCAACCGACACTGGTTCTCTTCTACTTGTTACACTCATCTCAAGAACACCATTTGTGCCGGTTTTGTCCGCTGTCGTCATTGCTCCCGTGTTGTCAAACGAAGTAAGTTGACACCTCCTCAAGCTCATAACTGCGGTCTTTATTACTGTTCAGTTTGCCGGACCCAACAACCAACAAACCATTTATGCTATATCCAGTACATCAAAAAAGAAAACCATACTGCGGTCGACAATGCGCGTGAAACTGATAATATGAATGAAGAACTTCATGACGCATATGCTGATAGCTTATCAGACTTGTCTGGAGATGAAGAAGTGGATGCAAGAGCAGAAGCTTGGGCAAAGAAAGTCAATGGAGAGGATGAGGCAAGGCAAGGGAAATTGCTGCCTGAAGAAAGGTCTTTCACTGCCAGCAATAAGTACTGGTTCTTTGATTTTGAATGCATGATAACTCAACCAGAACTGAAGCACATCCCAAACTTATGTGTTGAGCAATCAGAAACTGGGGAAACGATGATTTTCAAAGGAGACAACTGCGCGAATGAATTCTGCACATGGATTTTTCGGAGTATTCGCAACGCAGCTTTTATTGCACACAACTTCGGTAACTACGATGGTTATTTTATTCTCCAGTACCTACACCAGAACGCTGTTAAGCCAAAGCTCATTCGGCGAGGAGGAAAAATACTAATGCTTACCGTAGCTGGAAGAAACTTACGATTTATTGATTCCCTAAACTTTTTTGGAATGGCTCTTTCTAAACTTCCGAAAGCATTCGGACTGACAGAACTAAAGAAAGGTCATTTTCCTTATCTGTTCAACACACCTAATCACCAGAATTATGTTGGAAGGCTTCCGGAATTGAAGTATTATGATCCCTACAGCAGAAAGCAGGCTGCATACAATGAATTGGTACATTGGTATACAACGGAAACTCAGCGATAGGATGAGAATCCTTCCATCGAATTTAATCTTCAAAACGAGTTGTTAGACTATTGTATCAGCGATGTCACAATACTACTAGAAGCTTGCCTGAAGTTTAAAGGAGAGTTTGAGGTCGCGACTGATGGAGTTGATCCATTTGCCAACTCTATAACAATAGCCTCTGCCTGTAACCGAGTGTACAGAAGGAATTTTATGCCAGCGAATAGTATAGCTATAATACCCCCTATGGGCTATAAAGCTCAGAAAAAATTCAGTCGAAAGAGTATTGCATGGCTCAAGTGGCTAACCAAGGAACAATCTATATACATGCGCCATGCTCTGAATGGTGGCGAAGTGAAGGTGGAAAATTTTTACCTGGACGGCTTCAAACAACCAACCACAGCTTACGAATATTTCGGTTGCTTCTACCATGGCCATCAATGCATTAACACAAGAACGTGCACTGATTTCTCGAAACTGCGTATACGCTATGAAAAGACGTTTGACAGAAATCGACGACTAGAAGCTAAAGGACTAACTGTAATCTACATATGGGAGTGCCAGTTTGATCATTTACTAATGAATGACATAAGCCTTCGAAGTATTTATGATAGTTTGAATTTGGAAACAAGGCTTATCCCAAGAGACGCTTTTATGGGAGGAAGGTGCAACGCTGTTAAACTATTTCATACAGCACAGTTAAACGAGACCATTAAATATTATGATATAACATCGCTTTATCCTTGGGTTACTCAGCAGTATCCTTTGGGACACCCCACTATCATTACAGAAAGCTTCAATGCCATTGAGACATATTTCGGTTTGCTGAAGTTAAAAGTACTTCCACCACAAAATCTCTTCCATCCAGTGCTTGGATACAAAAGCAGAAACAAGCTATTATTTCCTTTATGCAGCAGTTGCGCAGATACGTGTCAATCAAGTAAATGCGAGCATTCGACCGATGAAAGAGCTATTATCGGAACATGGTGCTCACCGGAAATATCAAAAGCTATTCTGCTAGGTTATCAGGTTCTACAAGTTTACGAAGTGTGGCATTGGGATCAGAAATCGTCATCATTGTTTCTGCAGTATGTTCAAACGTTTCTGAAGCTCAAACAAGAAGCGAACGGATGGCCATTGAACTGTTGTACAGAAGAAGAAATGCACAGATATGTTACCAAATATGAAGAACAAGAGGGTGTTGTGCTCGACCCTCAGAAAATCGAAAGAAATCCTGGAAAAAGAGCTGTGGCGAAAACAATGCTTAATAGGTGAGATTTGAGTACCACAATTTTAAACGATTCTATGCAATTTAGAAACACCATTAACTAATCGTGATGATTATAAGATTCAATTGTCAATACTTTGTCTGTTAAAACCCATGTACAGCAGTTTTCGTAGTCTCCATCGATTGAATCAACTTAACATTATATAGTACTAACTAAATGCTCGTTGAGATGTTGAGTAGCAACAAAATGCTATTGATAAATCGAAACCATAAATCGGCACAAACATAATACGAATGACTACAATAAATTTCTCCAGCTTAATGGAGTTTGACTCACGGGAATAACATTTCACTTTTAAATACCATCTAAACTAATAGAGTATGCATGTTACCTTTATTTGTTTCAGCTTTTGGGGCTATTTTGGAAAAAGTACCAACTTCACAACTACAGACTATGTGTCGGATTATCATAGCCTGATTGACTACATACTGGATGACACTTTAGAAATAACCGATCTGTATTTCACAGAATTCAATTGCATGGCGCAAGTTTTTTATAAAAGAAAAACTGACCTAATGGAACCAGACTCTACAAGTAACGTAGTCATTGCCGCATTTACGACTTGCTACGCTCGGCTCAAGTTGTACTCTTACCTGGAGCAATTGGGTCAAAAAATTCTGTACTTCGATACAGGCAAGTATTGGGAAAACAAGAAAACTGTATTTCGTCTTTATCTTCAGAATGTTGTAAATACTATGCATAATTAAGCTCGTGCTTCCCTTAAATTGAGTCATTTGCAAAGCTACGGCTTACTTAATGTTGACAGTTATGAATAGAACATATATCAACTTGAGGCTTAACATCCTCCTCGTCGTTTTTCTGTCATTTGAAATGTGTCTACAAAGCTTCTATTGGCGACAAGCTTACAACATCATAGCCACAATTTTGACCAAGAATTTCAGCGAACCATTTTTAATCAAAATGACAATGATCATGTACAGTGTGTTTAAGTGTGACCACATTAGATACATAATAAAAAAATTTATCCAGATGAAATGAAAACTATTAGTCAAATAAAACGTATCTGATAGTGTGAGAACAAAGGCAGCTTTGAAACAGGATAACATTGCCAAATGTTTGCAATTATATACGTTTGTTTCAGACAGTATTTTCTTCGTCAGCAAGAAAAGCGATGAGGACAAGGAGCCAACCACGGGGAATGGATTGGGTGATCTGAAAGACGAAATAGAAGATAGCTATGGTTTTGATGCCAAAGTGGAGCAGTTTTGGTCTTTGGGTCCGAAGAATTATGGCTTCACAGTCCAGAAAAAAGATGGAATTACATTAACTGAGCTCAAGATCAAAGGCGTCCCATTGAATGTTTCCGTATCCAAAAAAATTACCAAAGATACAATGATCAAATTGTTACATTCTGGCCAGAATATGCCCATCTATTACTCCCAAATTAGTAAGAATGCTCGTGATTTGAGCATACAGAACAAAACTACTGCAAAGACATACCAGAGTGTTTATGATAAACGAATTCTAAATGACGACTTTACAACTTTGCCGTTTGGATATGTTGATTAGTTTATTTGCGTGAATAGAATTATTGCATTAAATGTTTGATGTGGTAAACTGTATATATTGGTTTTGTGTCACCAACTAAATGCAGGGATAGGCAAAACTAGAACAAACATTTGCATGCAGATGCAATGCTACAGATGCTAATATAAATGCAAGCCTTACAAGCGGGAAAGACTGTGAAAATGACACAGCGCTATCACAATACTTTATTACTTGGAACCAAAATGAAATGTGTGTAAGCGCTCGAACCACTGAATTAGTTTCTATTATTAAAAGACTCACACTCACTTTTCTGACTTCAATTTAGCAATCAGTAATCCAACAGAGAAGTAATGGAATAGGTTGTAGCTTTAGCAGGGTTTCAAGAAGGTTCGAGAACATCTTTCATATTTAAAGCCATTGAAGAGAAAAGTTTTTTACGAACAACAGCACCGTGCATAAAATGTTCGTTTATGTTTATACTTATATTATTTTGACTAAATGGTGCATGCTTAGTAAAAATAGAGTAGAAATATAAGTAGAAAATAGCATGGGAAAGAAAACAAGAAAAGTTGCATATGCATCTATCTCAGCAGATTGAATATTACATTAGAATCCTAATGATTGAACATTAGGTAGTAAGTTATACTTACAACAGTCGACGTAACCTTGCCGAGGTGCTTACGTCAGGCGAAGTAAGGCTTAGGAAAGTCTGATGTAAGCCTGCTGTCAGAATCAGTAACCAAGTATAGATAACCTTAAATCGTAGAATTCAGAGGTCTATAATCTACACAGAAGCATCCAATATCCGACAGGGTTTATAGAATATTAGTGAAAATAAGCGAACATTTGG
>JASAND010021556.1:0-16797 GCA_030248195.1 Trissonchulus latispiculum
CGCGCAGAATAATTTGTGTTACACCCTGTGAAGTGGTAGGTTCCTTTCCGCTTCTGTAATAACTGACTTATACTTTCAATAAACTTCTTAAAATTTGTTCGCCTACACAGTTTTATGCGTCTCCTGCGTCTACCTAGGTACTTTCGAATTCTCTGTTTAGCTAGACTTTATACGTTTCAGCTTAGAATTGAAGGCGACGTGAATTATGACACTTGCATATTGCAGTTGTAAGCAAGTTCTGGATTCTTTTAATTTTTAAATTTTTTTTAAACTCCAGCGTTATGGAAGGACGGGGGGCTGGGCTTATTCCCGGGCCTTCTTCGGGGGGGGGCCTGGGGGGAGCGAGTAATTTTTAGGGGGGGCGAAACATTTTCTAATTTTTCTGAAAAGCCCCTACTAACAATTGCGTTGTTTTTACAGCAATTGCGTCCGACCTAAGCGGATTTTGTCCTTCCGTAGGCTGAAATCTACTCAAAATCTCCGGCCAAAAAAGACAATGTTAGAAACGCTCATTCTATCAATTTTCAACACTCGTGGTTTGTTGTGTGCGGATAAAACATGTTTGTTCGCACGGGGTTAATTCAATCACCAACTGCGATCTCTGTTTTAGTGGATTTTAGCCGCGTGCTGGCGCAACATGTCAATTAGTTCATTTCTAGCAGGAACTCCCGTCGAGGAGATCTCTATTCTATTGTTTCACAGGTGGCAACGAGGCGTCGTACTCACACATTCTGGCTTCTCACTTGGCCGTCGCTTCAACCTTTGGGGACAGGTATTGCTCCGTCCTGTGCGCATAATTGTTTGGGGTAGAATGCAACGATAAATGATCAACTAGGACTTGAACTCAGCTGTTTCAATCACATATTCCGTGCGGACAGTTCAAACCTTTTCGGTGCCTCTATGTAACTGAACGTTCGCGAGAAAGTTGATCCTACCAAGATATGTCTGATTCACTTTTAGGTGCCCCTGTGTGGATTCCTCGCACTGATGTAAAGATCTCCACATATTTGATCTGCTTGTCTACTTCGCGCAGTCCACAGCGGCCCTGCAGTTGCTGTCGTAACCATCTTTTTGGATGTTCTCGATGGTGCTGACATTGCTTCGCTAAACCACCACGCGTTTAAGTCCTACCTTGGCGGCTTTACACGCCTTGCGCTGTGTGTGCCAGTTGTGGTTGCACTTAATAGTCCAGGGAAAAATTTGTTTTGCCGCGGACAACGGGGTTTTGGGACACGTGTTCGGATTCTCGGCCGTGGCCTAGCAATTCCTTTGGCAACCATGTCTAGAGGTGGGGGGGGGGGTGCCTGGGGACGGGCTCCCGCCGGGCCGGGGGGAGGGGCTTGCTCAGCAGCTTCTGATTGTGTTTTTTGTCCTGAGCTTTTAATTCTTACTTTTTACCTGCGTTTTTGCTACGAATTGTTTTTAATGCCTGTGGCTGCCCTCTAGTCTGTTGGGTTTTTTCCTGACACTTTCGGTTTCTGTAGGATTGTGTCCCGTAGTCTTGGGGGGGCCGTCGCACCGGGTGGGGGTAACCCTCGCCGGGGGGGGGGGGCCTCCCTCCCCACATCCACCCCCTCCCCCCCTTGGGAACGTGCCAGTTGACGGCGGGAGAGTTCGTGTCCGCTCGGCGGCTCCGTGGTCTACTGCGTCCGGCCCCCCCCCCCCCGAATAGTTAGCACTCGTCTAACCTCTAACGGCGTTGATAATTGTTTTACATGTTTCGGTTCGTCCCTCCGAAAGAGAAGTGAGCGCACTAATCGCCTTTGCGGCTTTACGATGAACCCTGTTTATCGAGGCTGTAAGAGTCGTTTCTGTGTGCCCTTCATTGGCACGCACACTTTAAGTATGTCCGTTTAGATGCTCCTTCACATTCACCGTCACCCCAGTCCGCTTACTAAGTAGTTTAGTTATTTCAGATGGATACAGATCCGTTGCGGCTGCGTGTCCTGATGCTGGATGAACCCACCGTTGAACACCACTTTGTCGTCCTTGGGCACAGTGAAACGGTGTAACGTACTCATGGAACTGTTCCAGTCCACTACTTCTCGCCAGGTAAACGACGGATATCAGAATTTGCGCGTTGCTGAAGTCCCCATTTCTTTCATCGCCTTATTTCCTTATGCGGATTTGGTCGACGAATATGCCCCTGTCTTTGCTTCTTCCGACACACTCAGCGCAAAGTAAGTACATCCTTATCCATGTTCAGCCAGTTTTGGATGTTCGATTACACAGGTCTGTCTACACTCCACCTCTCGGAAAGTGACGGTTCCTGGACCGCACTTTACGTCAACGCTGCTCCGTACTGAAAAGACACGGATTCAGAATCACGAGATCTTCCAACCCCCTTATCCATTAGCTGTCCCAGGACAGGTTTCCTTTTCTGAACCGGGAGCACTGTGTCAACCATTTGCAACAATAAACTTGTATTTCGTTGATAGCGAAGGTTTCGGCGGGGACTCAAGGTGGTGGTAGCCTTTTGTGCAATCCTTTTGGTGGTGGTTGGTTAAATGCTAGAACTTGTGCTATTTTGTGAGCTGAAAAGAATTTTATACATAATTCTAATGCATGTTACCTGTACATTCCCGTGTGCTTAGGAAACTAGCTAAATTATCACCACCCTAGCAAGAAGTTTATGGCTTACTGGTATATGGTAGGCCGAATGTTGACCGAATATTTTCTAACATCGTTTTATCCTATCTGTATAATCGGCCAAACTTTTTTCTTGTGTCATGATGTGAAGGACATATGGGCCTAGGGAAATTGTTTGCATTTGGCTCAACAATCCTCAGTGCTCCAACTAATCCTCCTATAATTTGGCATTGATTTAGCAAAAAGGTTCCCTCGAAAATGGCCGTTTTTTACCCCAAAATTCGTGTTTGGCTTATTCTGACTTAACCATTACAGATAGCTAGGAGGTTGTACAAGCTAGCATTTTGTGTTCGTACCCTCTTTCCAACCATAATAACCATACCAACCAATCTGATTTATCTACTATCGACAAAGAGTATAATGTCAAGAAACGAAAATTCCTAGTCTTTTCGCCTAAAAATGTGGAACTGATCCCAGATTGTTAAAGAGCTCCAAAATTGCATATTAGGAAAGTTTCATGTATTTTCGTAAAGAATTTAAGCTTATAGGTACAAATTCACACGAAATGAAACCACAACCTTAAGGACGCGGGTGTATTTACCCACCGTGAAACTGTGCCCCTGTATTTACATTTCTTTTCCAGTGTCCTCTTTTGGGATCCGAGCAACATGTGTGTGCTACGGCAGGCGAAAATGCGCACACGTCACGAGATCTGATACGTCGAAGTTTCAGCACTGTCGTCACAGAATTTGTCAGTCTTCATTGGACTGACGGGTGAGTGTGTTAACTACAGGGGGAACTGTATTAAAGACTTGGCTTTCTCGCGAGAATTTTTCATGGGGGGCGGTCGGATATTAGGACCTCTTTCCAATGCCCCCTGTTTTTTTCAGTTCTAAAAGCCCCTTACTAGGGTTCGGGTAGGTGGAAAGGGGGGGGGGTTCGGGGATGTGGGGTGCGAGCCCAAAGTTAAAGTATACCGTTTTTGTCCGCAAACTTTTGCTTATAATGGAGATCTCAACGATTTCTATGTAATTTCTACTTTCTATGCACTTTTAAGTTCGTGACACGCTAGCAATTGTGTCACTGTAACTTGTTCTATATCCGAATTTTTGTTTCTTAGCTTTTGGGCGCCCCCCCCCTTATTTAAGTGAGGGGATGGGGGGGGAGAGGGGATTCCGACAAAGTGCTCGAGGACCCCGGAATGTGCGCCCCCCCCCCCGCGTCCCCTCCCCACAGATATGCCAGGCCGCGTCGTTTCCCCCGAAGTTTAATTAACTTTGTTAGTCTATGTCCTTTTCTTGCTGCTGCTGCTGCTTCTGGGGCCTTTCAGGTAGTGCCTTGCGCGCAGCCTGGAAAGCCCCCCCCCATAACATCCCTTTTTTTAGCAGCCCTTAAAAGACCGTTGAGTTATCTTTCTTTTCCTATGTCCTTTCCTTGGTGATCCTGTTTCTGGGGCCTTTCTGGTAGGACCTTGTGCTCATCCTGCAAACCCCTCCCCCTATTGCATTCCCTTTTTTACCTCCCCTTAAAAGACCCAGAAGTATGCATTAATAGGTGACTTAGATTTCGTATAATGCTGTACATACAGGTGTTTCACGAAAATGTACACATTTGCTGTTAATCCGCGTATGGGCGCAGTGTCCACCTCCCCAAATACGTTTTGACAATGCTAGTGGTTAAACCTGCCGCGTTCTTATATTCTCGTCCAAACTGGGTTTTGTGAAAAATTCCACCTGTCCCTTTTTGTGTGTTTTTAAGAAATGTGTGGTTTTTTAAAATCTGTGTTTCTCCCGAAATTCGTTTTTCGCAGTATTAACGCGTTTTTAACGGTTTTTACAGCATTTGTAACTATATTTTGCATTTGTCGCTGTTACAGTAGCAATACAAAGCATATACTGATTGCTTAGTCTTTATAAACAATATTTGAGTGTGCTGAACGTTAAAAATACAGTACAGCTCATTTCAAAGTGCGTTTGAGGCGAAGTCCCAAATCTGGCGAAATGTCGCGAAATTGGCGACATTTCGCTTAAAAATTCGCGAAATCTCCCAAAATCTTAGAGAAATGTCGCCAAAAATTAAAGACATTTCGCGAAAAATGTTGCGTAATTTGCTTTTGCGACATCGCTTCAAACTCACTTTGAAATGAGCTGTACTGTATGGGTACAAGACGTCTTTTTGCGCTGCAATGCCGGGTCTGGGAGGCGGGACCTACCAGACGTAGAGAATGTTTTGAAACTTTAACATTGTGGTCAGAAATTCAATTCTTCAAAACTTTTCGACGGAATATTTCACTCCCGTTATTTCTTCAATTCGGAAACATAATTTCGTAGATTAATATGCCTATACTGTCCCAAATGGAAACGTAACTTAGAATAATTACGGCTACACTAAAACTAATGTCCTGACGAAAACAAACAGAAGTAAAAACTTTAATATACATGATATTTGCGCCGAAGGCGTAAAAGTTTTCGGAAAAACTTATAAATTCTGCTTAAAATCTATAGAAATTTCCTCCGTCAGGTGAAAATTTGTGTGCTTTTGTGTTTTTTATTTAGTGTGTTTTTCTAAAAAAAGTGTGCGATAACACAACAAAATGACGCGGTGCCTCCAAACCCGTACTTCAGAAGTTGTGCCCCTGTGAGATAACTTGTTTGATCTGTACTTGTGTTTGTTCTATGGTTTCAGTATGCGCAGTTTGCTAACGTGTATATTTATGAGGATCTTTCAGATACGCTCATCCGTTCTACGAGTTCACGCCGGCTGCTGTGCAGTTACTATATGCAAAGCTTACAGCCTTGTGCTGTAGGGATGGGCACGAGCTCCAACAGCCACTGACATATTTCGTTGCAGCTACTAGAGATACTCTTGTAAAGTTGGCTGTTTGCTGGAGCACACTGGAGTCAATCTATGGAGCTATGTTGCTTGATTCGGGGTGCCAGGCTGGCTATTCAATAACGGAGCAGCATGTGGAGGCTGCGCACTTCTTCTTCTCTTTCTCGCGTCGCTGTCAGACGGAATTGTTGCAGGTAAACAGTAGTGCTGTGGGTCGATAGCTTTCCGAACTCCGCTGACCTTTTATAGCTGAGAATTTAAGCTTAGAAACCACCTGTCAGTTTTTGGATCCCGGTGTGTAGCCGTTTGCAGGCTAAAACGTGGCAACTCCTGCGTGACGGACCAAGTAACTCGATTGGATGATGAGTCCGATACTTTGTTCACCTTCAGTCCGTTAGCATTAGCCCTCGTCAGGCTGACCCTCCAAACGTACTTCAGCCTGTCGTGCATATATCCTTTGCAAGCCATTTGTACACAGGTTAAACGTAACTGTCGACTACGTGTTTATTATTTCAGGCTATTCACTGGATCGAGCGTCCCCCCACTGACAGAGATCGGATCATATGGCTGGCTGCAGCTCAGGCACTGGGTCCGAGAATAAGCCTGACGAACTTGCGGTTGATTCTTGGACGTAGACTTTCCAATGTTACTGTTGACGAGGTTCTCACTGTTTTAAACTACTTATTCTGCTAAGCTGACTTGGCGCAGCTGCGGTTATGTACCGAATGCATGTAGTTTCTTTTGCAGTTAACGCTCGGCTGTGTTTTGTCTGTTTGCGGTTAGATTCCACGTTACATCATCATGTGGTGCTCCTGTTTGTTTGGCGTGGGGGTACTAGTCTTTTGAAGTGGCGGAGCTCTTGCTGAAAGTAATTTCACTCGGGGAATGTTAGTTTTTGGCACAATGAATATTTGGGAGGCTACTTTTATTTTACCGGTGTCAAAGTAATCGAATATCCGGTCGATTTCTGGTTCTGAGCTTTGAAATTAGAGATTTCATATAGGCTATTATCTCAGTATCCGGTTGGTCCGGAAGTCAAATTATTTCATTAAAATGATATTTCTTCTGTTCCTAACAAGCCAGAGCCTCAATTTACTTCATATCTGCTGTAATTTTTGAATGATAGCGTTGTAAAAGTGGGCTGATTTTGCTTGTTTTGTCTAGTTGTTAAACCGGACATGAGATTTGATCCTATGCTAAAAGTGGGCTGATTTTGCTTGTTTTGTCTAGTTGTTAAACCGGACATGAGATTTGATCCTATACGCTTAGCTTTGTCGCATGCCACATAAGTTATTTGAAACATTTTTAAAACTCCATCATTCAAAAGTTACAGCAGATATTAAGTAAATTGAGGTTGTGGCTTGATAGGGATAGACGAAATATCATTTTAATGAAATAATTTGACTTCCGGACCAACCGGATACTGAGATAATAGGCCATGAAA
Organism: Trissonchulus latispiculum; assembly: GCA_030248195.1. Lineage (NCBI taxonomy): Eukaryota > Metazoa > Nematoda > Enoplea > Enoplida > Ironidae > Trissonchulus > Trissonchulus latispiculum. The sequence goes on from JASAND010021556.1 coordinate 6,866, forward strand.
TCTCGAATTTCAAAGCTCAGAACCGAAAATCGACCGGATATTCGATATACTTTGACACCTGTAAAATAAAAGTAGCCTCCCAAATATTCATTGTGCCAAAAACTAACATTTTTTATCCGCGATTCCGAGCGCCAGACCGACGCAATTTTGGTCCAAATTGGACAAAACTTCGTATATAGACTAATCTCGACCCGCTGAATCCAAAAATTTAATCGGCGAAACTGTACGGCCTACCCATCTTGCTGTACAGTTTTTGTGACCTAGACATCCGGTTACCGGACATGGACCGGATGTGACCTGATTTTCGGAGATGTCTTGGACCAAGGTCCAATATGCTAGAGTATGAATTAATTAGTACTGTCTTTCCGAATCTGAAGCGTTTTTATCGATTTGGCATCCGGTAACCGGATATAGACCGGATATGATGGTTTTACCGGACTCTCCTCCTCCTGAGGTTTCTAAAAATATATACTTTATATAGACTAACTTCAAAGCTTAACTCAGGACAAGCGCTCACAGTTCGGTTCCATGAATTTTTGATCAGACTTTAGTTTGTAGTTTGAGATGGTAGTGGAATAACATATAAGCCTCAAACCAAGAGTCTATAATACCAAGAGTGAGAAGCTTGGCCCTTCCTAATGGAAATGGCCTGCGAGATGCTCGGCACATTAAGGCCGAAATCTCGGGGGTGTACCACTTACCATTGTTCAGCATGTGTTTATATGCGTTTGAACTAAAACGCATCTGATTGGCTAATCGCCTAACTTATGTCAAATTTACGTGTATAAGCGGACCCCCCCCCCGAGATCTCGGGGGGGGGGTCCCCGCTTAGCGTTGTTAAGCGTGTGCTTATATGCAGTAGAACTGAAAAGCCTCAGCTACCGCAATCCTCATCAGTGCTTCGAGATCTCGGGGGGGTCCGCTTATACAAGTAAATTTGACATAAGGTAGGCGATTAGCCAATCAGATGCGTTTTAGTTCAAACGCATATAAACACATGCTGAACAATGGTAAGTGGTACCCCCCTCAAATCCCAGAATGTTGATAGACTGAAACTGAAAATTTATAAAAACTTCAGTCTCTTTCCTCCAGAATCGAAGACTGCATGGAAGTATTTACGCGGAGTAATGCCACCACAGGCAGAAGTCACAACCATCAACATTTAGTAATTTATGTTAGATCTGCTTCAGAATTGAAAAGACAATATTGGACTAGTTATAATATTGGTAAGCGCAGAAGAAAGTTGCTTCAAATTCTAAAAAAATACCATTTACTTCAAATTTGCCTATGATATAACATATTACGAAATGTACAACGTGGTCTCATTCCGCATCGTTTTCTTATTTGAGCACAAATCAACTGATTCTATCAAAAGCCGTAGATGCAAAGAAAAGTAATTCTACGATTCCAAGTACAGACAATCCCGTAGCAACAGATAGCATGTTTCCAATGTCACTTAGACATGTGATTACCTAAAAATCCGATTACCACACATTTGACACATTTACAGAAGAATTTGATTAATACATGTCCAATATAATTTAACAGCACTACAAGCATAATATAAAATTACTAGGACGAAGCCCGTATATGGAATTGGTCTAAACAAATCATATTTATACAGTTTTTCTCAGTTAACAGATAGCAGGCCGCAGCTCGCACTAACGATTGGAATTGACAGCGTTTGTTCGACAATTGCTCACATTGTTACCTAGCCTAACTTTTACAAATCTGTTAACTGTTACTGTTTCTTTTGGAAATTCTTCGTAGACTAGCAGACTTCCTTCTGAATAATAAACTCGAACCATTCCAACTTTATCCCTGAAAATGACAGCATGACTTGACAAAGCTCATTACCTAACAAATAGTCTAGTCGCCCGGTAAATGCGTCAACTTTCTCTGTCATTTAATTTTTATCTGCTTTACAAATTCCAAGTAAGCACTTTATCGGACCAATTTGAACGTAAGTGTGGAATTCATTTCGTTTCGTCTAACAGATTTAATAGCTTAAAATAGCTGTTCAGTCCAAACACGTAGAAACTTTTGAGATGCACAGACAACATGTATTCATACCTTGCCAGTCCTGCTTCTTCGTTTAATACCTAAATAGTAGCATTAAAGCCCTTATCAAAGCCAAATACTGAGATGTATAATAGTGGAGAAGTTGAACTACAAGATGCTACTACCCTCCGAAAATCTAATAGCTCTAATAACAACAACAAATTAAAACCTAAAAAATTAGGATCGCATTAAACGATTCTCTCCTCAGCAAGTTACTGCGAATCCTTTATTGAATAAAATATTTTCATATGTTGTGCAATTGCTTTAATGCAAACAATCGAGGTAGTTACCTTGTGCGGTAAGGCACTGAATTTTGCTTTCGATATTACTATTTCATACAATTCTTTTCTGAAAATTAAAATTAGTTGAATAAATCGGCTTGGAAAGTAGTAAAGTAATGTTGTAATGATGTTAGTTTCATTAATGGATTCTACAATCAATGAACTCAATAAAATTAACTATTTCCATCAATTAAGCATTCTAAGACTGGTCAAGCAGGTTTGGTTTACAATGAAAAAGAGCATGGCAAATAAACATTAGCGTTACCGACAGGCGGATTTGCAATGAGAGCTATTTCTAGATTTCCAAATCACAGTTGGTTCTGCCGCAACCAAACACAGAGCTGCAATGGCAAGGGTGGCAATGTTGTATCGCAAATGTGTTATTTTATAAATGTCAGCAAACCAAAAGTAGTGTTTGGAGAATTCAAACAATTTCAGCAGAGACAAGTGGCTTAGTTTTCGAAAACGTTTGTCTATATTTATGAAGATGCTTATTATGCACCGAAGGCTTTCGCTTTAGCACGGAAATTTACATAATACTGTTTTTAACGAACATTCCACAGACATTTGTAAAACAAATTAATGGTAGCATACTGTCGTTTTCACTTGAACAATGAAAGGCGTTGGATGGCAGCCTGTATTTATTATGATAGCATTTGCAATGGTCCATAAAACTTTCCTGAATAGAGCTGACGACGCAAGACTAAACAGTGCATTACATGCAGATAAGAGTTATGAGAGTAAACATGATCTCTGTCATCAGATGGAATAAGACTAAGACTAAGACTAATGCTGTGCACGCAAATGAGCCTTCCTGTTGACCAAAACAAATTTGACACTAGTCAAAGCACAAAGCCTGCAAGTAGTTACAAGAAAAGAATTTTTTGCGTATTTTTCTCCTGTTGTACCTCGACGCAGCAGGACTACGGTAATTGGCATTAAATACACAAATATTATGGCAATAAAGTCCATATTTTATGTGAAAACTGACTGTACCAAGAAACGCATTAATGCAAAGAAAGCTTTAGCAGGAAAATGCTAAGTGAACGTTAATATATACTTAAATGTCGAGTCCTAATAAGTGCATTCAGATTTAATGTTTTTAGTCTATACTGCTGAGAAAGTGTTAGGAAGAGCATAATTTCTAATAACTGGTAGTAAGTGTGCGATTTGTCGCCCTGCCAACGATTCTATTATTTCGGCAATTTCCGCAGACCCACACCTGTTGACAGGTGAAAGCAATAGATTATGCAAAAGGAAAGTGAGTTTTTGGCGTAGTCTACTGTACAGCAGGACCTCATTCAGGTAGAGATTCCATTAGATACTATTTTTATAGTAACCTTTGATATAGTTGCATTATGCTAATGGATCAGTATCATAGGTAACGAGTACCCAAACTTTTGTATTTGAGTTAAATTTTTGTATATATTTGGTAGATTCAGTCTTGACCATATGTCCACAATAGTCTGTCAATAAACTGGCTCGGGTTTAAGAGTAGAAGTTTAGAAGTTTGAAAAGTCTATGAATACGTTTAACACAGAAATGAAAGTGTTAAGACATTTCACTTTGTCTTTTAATCTGTCCAAAGATGTTCGCTATGGAATGCGATGCATTTTGCTTAAAATTCCAAAACCTGACAAATACTCCACTTAGAGTTAAATTCAGCGCACATTTGAAATGTCATGGTGATTTAGTTGATTATGATGATGATGACAACGATGATTGCTTCCGGCCGTTGATGAGATCAATGGTCCCTGAGGCAAGCAATAACCTGCACCGGAAAGAAACAAAGGGCGTCTAGGGAGGGCCCAGGCCACAGGAACCGCACGCGGGCGGCATCCACCCTTTGGCAGAATAGGAGGGCATGCCGTAGACCATTGTAGTCCCGGGACTGAAGCAACACCCAGTCGAATCTATCGTCCCGATCCTATGTTCATACCAGTTTAGAATTAGACTAAACCCGCCGATTCCGAGTTGTGACAAGATGGAGAGATCCGATCGACCTCGCGGGCCTCTAGGTGTTGAAAGCGGAGAGAGAATATTGTTCAGGCGGTCAGATTTGAGGGTGCATCTCTAATCATCTCTTAAGAGATCCCACAGTTGGTTCTGGGCCACAGGAAAGGTCAAGAGCAGCATCGGTCTGGGATAAGCTGGAACTTATACGAAAATGCGTTGTCTCAACTCCCGCTATCTCAACTCCCACTATCACAATTGCGCCATTTCAACGTTGCGCTATTTCAACGTACCACTATCACAACACTCGTAATTTCCCACTACACCAATCTCATTATTATTATTATTATTATTATTATTGTTACATGCTGATTTCGCAACTCAAAATAAATTCTTTAGTCCACAAACATTTCACTCTGCAAAAAGCTTTTCACAAAAACATTTCCAAAAAGAGCACTCTATGGTGTGTGGGTGGGGGGTAAACAAACAGAACCAGTTTGCTTCAGGAGTTTATTTAGGCGGCAAATGTAATTGCATACTACTATTTTCAGATGCAGAATAAGTGTTTTGAATGTAGACAGGAATGGAAACTGGTACTATTGTGGATTTGAAACTTAAACTGGAACTGAAACACCTGGATTATATAGATGAAATTGAAATTACCTGAAACCTGAAACAAAAATGAACTACTAAAGCAACACTAGAATTATGTTCACAATAAAACAATTCAAATGTAACGTTGATATAGCGGGAGTCGACATAGCGCAATGTTGAGAGCAACCATACCGTCATGGGAAGGCATATGCGAAATTAGTGTAATGTTTAACTAATACCTGTAATGTGTGGAGTAGAAATTAGCATGTTTTGCAGAGTCAGCCTACTTCATTTGACAAAGCTCGTGTACCAGGAATACCCTACTAACCGATTGAACAAAAGACTAGTCCTAAGTACAAAACTGATTAACAATTAATATCCATAGAATGATTTGAAGATACCTCTTCATTATAGACGGCACCAAAATAATATGGCTGCGTATCCCGGCCGTGATTAATACAGTCCCCATAGGGTGTTGTTAATGACCGTAATCTAGTCTAGAAAAAATTGTATAAAGATGTTCATAATTCAAACTGTAGGGGGCTTAGTGGTAGCTTCATATCGGATATAACACATGCAAGATCGATCAAATAACTGCTCCATACATTTCAAATGGCCGATTATTGGACCGCCTTTGTCTGTTGTATTATTGATTAGGAACAAATTATGCGTTTTTCATACCTGTCTTAATGATATTGATAAATCCACTTCTGCAGTTGCCTCTATGCCAACAAGAAGGTTTGGATGAATGAATATTGACGGCTCTGATATGTATATTCGAACGCCAGGGCTCTGAACATAACGCATATATTCTTCAGTGGACGAATTAATCATCAGTAACAACCCTAAATAATAAAGTACTTCAGTTCTACGTCCGAAAGTTTAGAATAGAATTATTGACGTGATTAAATGCGGTGCAATATATATGTGTATGTATGTCACCGTCATTTTTGGAAAACCGGCTTTTCGCGAAAAGCCGTACCATTTCAGGCTGTTCGCGAAAAGCCTGGAAAAATTGCGTCTTTTCGTGAAAAGCCTGAAATAATATGGCATTCCACGAAAAGACGTAATTCAGGCTTTTCGCGAAAAGCCGCGTTTATTTCAGTCATTTTGTGAAGGGTTCAGATATATAATTTGTCCGTTCTTTGCGTTTCTTAATATTTTCATGAACGAACATATTATGTTTATATTATGTCACGATGTTAGCTGATGGCTAACAGATGTACTTGTAACTCTAATAAAGCAGTGAGTACGTAGACAATCACTAAATGTCGTTACTGGTAAATTTAGAAACAGTTTAGAATAGTTTCAAAAACATTTCCGAACCATGGTTATATGAAATGAACTCATTGAAATTCAAATGCTAATTCGAGAAGCCTTGTTTATTTCAGGCGTTTTGTGTAGGTTTCCTTCCAATAAGAAGATTTCTGTCGGTTCTTTGCATTTTGACATTTTAACATATATGTAAATGAAGGTCGGAATAGTCTATTCTTTTTATGTTTTGATCTTCAAAATATTGTGATCTTGATTCAAAAAATCTTTGATTCAAAAATTCAAAAAATGAACAGTTATATATAAATATATTAGAGATGCACCGGGGCCACCACTGTTGGGACCGGGACCTCATCGTGGCCCCAGCCGGGGACGCGGCCGGGGCCAACCTCGGGGCCGCATCCTGGAAATTGAGGGTCCAAATCAAACATTTTATTCAAAATTCAAATTTTGCAACAATTTTTGATATACAAACGTTACTATCGTTGTTTTCATTAAAATCGGTGGGAAAACAAACGATTTATAGCACTTTCTAACTTTCGAATTTTCAAACTGAATTACGTACACATTTTGAATGCTTGAATTGAATTTTGAATGAATGAATTTTGTATGAATTACACAATTCGACAAATTACACATTTAGCAAAATTTAGCCAGACCAACTAAACTGTAACACAAACGTATGTTTGTTCATGAAAATGTTAAGAAACGCAAGGACGGACAAATTATCTGAACCCTTCACAAAATGACTGAAATAAATACGGCTTTTCACGAAAAGCCTGAATTAGGACGTCTTTTCGTGAAATGTCGTATTATTTCAGGCTTTTCACGAAAATACGCAATTTTTCCGTCTTTTCGCGAAGAGCCTGAAATGATACAGTTTTTCGCGAAAAGTCGGTTTTCCAAAAATGACGGTGACATGTATATATAACTATATAACAACATTAACTGTTCATTTATCAATTTGCCATAACTGCCAATTGCCATATCAAATGTAGCAAACACAAATCACGCGAATCTTACAACTAAAACACCAGTGTTTTTGTCGACTGCACAAACGTTTTACTGGGTAAACTTTAAAATCTGATATTTTGCAGGAATCACATACAAACTATTTTCTATAAAATGATATAGAAATTGCTAGCTAAACCTCGATTGGACTTGAAACTACTTGCCTTGAACAAGCTACTTTCCGACAACTTAAGCTAACTTGTTTGAAAATTAAAAGTTGTCTGAAATTAGAAAACAATTCTTGTTGAATATAATACTGGACAGTTTTTCCTGAAAGTTAGACTTTCCAATCACAATATGTATGTCTCGCTACTGTGAAAGTTTTATTTGTAATCGCCTTGCTAAACACCCATCCAAAGTTAACGTTGTCCATATTAGGCACTTGGCCAAATTTTGACAACATTCCCTATATAGTGTAATTTCAACAAACTGAACTTTGGCAATGCAACCGGATTTGGTGCAGAACCCTGAATCTGGAAGATTCCAACTACCCTAGCATTAGTAGCCTTGATCCCAACCTTTGCTCAAAATGCATCTTATGTTCGTGCTCGCCTTTCGTTGCCAATGAACATAACTTCTCATCAATAGGCAAAATTAACTATGCAGTGGAGGGCTAGGTCAGGGCTTGTTTCAGCTAAAGTACTTTTTTTTCCTGTGGTTGGCTAGCTAACGGGTGTCTAGAAAGATTGTTATATTTTAAACTTAACAGGAAAAGTTAGAAAATCTGCATATTTTTACTAACGGCAGGTTTCCTTCCAAATTTTAAACTTGTATAATATGGCCTCTTTGCGTTTTCTTTTTGTTTATTGTCTATATTTCTAACAGAAAATAAAAGTAATTTTGCAATTCTATGGAAAAATAAACTATATTCTCTACTTTTCCAACAGAATGTTTTAACAGTTTGAAAGATGCATTTGAGTGATGTGAGCGTGTGGAGCTGAGGTTAAAAGTCACCTTCTTCTACTCTGCTGATGCCATGGCCACTCTTCCATTTGATTCAGTCAAATTGTTAAAAACAAAACAGTTCCCATATTCGGATTTATGAAAGCGTTCAGTGAAGAACCTAAAGAACAGTTGGCAAGTCAAAGAAAAGAAAGCAACACTGAAGCAGGTTTTACTCGTACGGTAATTAATGGCAAAAAAATGAAAAGCGCCCAAATTATTACTAGTTTAAATAATAACATGCTCTAAACAAAATATGGCGAAAACTGTGAAAAATTGCTTTGAAATAAAAATTGTGCGGCTGCGTTCAAAAAACAAGATTTTTAACTTCATGAGGCATGTTTCTACATTTATGGGTAACCATATATTTTGCATTCTTTTATATTGGAGTTAATGTAACTGCAGCCAATGATAATGTATCGTTCAGAGAATAACCAGCGCCAATTCTTTGATCATCAGTAACCAGATTTGACAGTAAAGCAAGCAAAATTGGAATACTGTTGGGACAAGCTAGGCTGGTTTTTGCGAGGAATGGACAGACTGAGCCTAAACATACGTTAAAAGGTCGCTTCCACTAGACAGTTTGTTTTTAAAACGTTGAATATAAAAATAAATGTAGCAGCAGATGAAATTGTCGGCACAGGTTATGCCACAGTGGACTCAGTCTAATCCTAGTTACAGACATGGCGAAACAAATGTCCCTGAAGGAGGTAAGAATCCCACATCTTGCAGACTCAATGCTGCAGCAGGTTCTAATTTTGAATGGTTATGTGTGAGGTCGTCATTATAGCGTAATATTTGAATACGAAAAAATATTACAGATTAATAGAAATTTCATTTCAAAATAACGAAAAGTTTAATCGAACATTAATACATACAATAATACAAAAATTCAGGCAGAATATCAAATGCAAAAATTTTTATATCATTGGAAAGAGCAAAAAAAAAGCCACAAAGTTGTAAAATTAGTTTTTCAATTGCATTAATCTAATTAAAGTTATAATTGAACGAATTAAAATAACTAGTAAATTACCTACCTATAAGCCTTGACCGAATTTGAAAATCAGCGAGCAGACACACGCTTATATGAAATGCGTACTTAGTGTAAACTAGGGAACTTTGAACTTAAATGGGGTTACAGAGTTAATGTGAACCGAGCTCACTCACGTCTTTTGCATGATTTGTACATACTGGCAAAAGAGTTTCTTGTATTTATCTAATTATACATACTCTTGGCATTGGTAAGGTGTTACAAAATGGTCAGTTCGTTCATCATGTTCTGTGCAACTTTACTGGAGTTTTTTTCCTTTTTCTGTTTTTCTGTTTGGATGGTCCCCCACCACATCATTTGTCAACCAAAGCACGAGATACTTTTTTGGGTGATGGAAACAGGGTGGGGGGATCGACAATTTTTTTCGAACAGTGCTTTTTGTTTGTGTGTGGCCTTCAGTGTTAGGGTTAGCCTTCATTATGCGTGAGCAAACTTTTTTATGACAAATTTTGCATGTTGTATAAAAGTTTCAATGATCAGGTAGGTAGTATCTCATATTGAGCACTGAAAATTATAGTTCACTGTTCGAGAAAGTTCAGTATGAAGTGCCGGCTTTGTGCAAATTCAAATTGTGTTTTGGGCGAGTTATCACCCCCAGTGGTACAGTGGAGACGTGTGCTCGATAAGGGTGTTACCTTCTTTTTTGTATCACTGTTTTGGTTACTACAACATTAGGTTTTGACTTTGAGTTATTTGATAGAGCGGCTGAGATAGTATGAAGAAATATCCCTATGTTCCTAATTAGGCATCATTTTGCGTATTTTGTG
>JASAND010021557.1:0-26696 GCA_030248195.1 Trissonchulus latispiculum
AAAAGAACGTGTCGAAAGAGCGCCAAACGGAGGGAATCTGTACTTGCAAAGAAGAAACTTCGCTACGCTACTTCTCCTGGTTATCGTGATAAAACTAACACCAATGCTCTGACTCGTTACACGGAGCTTCTTGGAGGGGACCGGAAAAAGTCCAAAGGCAGGGCGCTTAAGAAGATCGGGAAAAAGGTCCTATCTGTTTACCATCGGTCGCCGCGGACGAGAGGAAAACTTAAAGCTGCTGTTACTGCTCGCTACAGAAGCTCTATTTGCTCTCCAACGAAGAAACGTAGATTCAAACTGAGCTGGAAGGAGCAATGGGCGAAGAGCACGTAAAGAACTGGCGGAACGTAGAAATCGGTATTTAGAAGATGAAGAGTTCAGGGACAGGAAACGTAGAGCTGCGCAGAAGGCTAGGCAGCTGACTAAAAGGGCTCGTTACGATGTTGCGATGAGGCGGGTCAGTGCCAACTCGTTTGAAGGGCGCAGGATAGCTGAGCAAAGGGGATTGCTTATTCTTAGAGCGAAGAGAATTAAGAGTTTCTATAACCGCATCTTTTACATTAGGAAGATCTGGGAGTCTGCTGAAGACAGTATCTCTGCATCTCCCACTTCAGAAAGGGAAATTGGTCTGCGCGACGTTTACGGAGGTGAACAGTACCATGTTCGATCCCATGAACGATTTGACCATCGCAAAGAAGACTGTAATTCAGACGATGATGCCACTCCTGCGGAGGTTTTTGATTTGGTCTGCGAGCTTATGGACGCGGTGGTGGAATCTCTGGCTTCTGCCTGTGAAAGCGCTGATGGCATTGATAATCGGTACTTGGAGGGAGTTTCGCTGGGGCGTTTGCTTCTGTGTCTGCGTCTGTTGAAACGGAGTCACAACAGATGCCGGGAGGGACCAAGCGTCAGTTCAACAGATTCCGTGCTCAGATAAATGCGTGATACCGGAGGACTGGGCTCGAAGACTTCATATGGGCCTCCCTTCCCTTGGACCCTAAGCTGACCTTTCTAAAGCTGAGACATAGGCTTCTTCGGTTCGAGTACTGTACGGACTGCGAGTTGCTGAGGTACCCAGATTGTCCGCTGGGTGATGACTGCCGGAGACCACATCAAATTTCTTCGCCACCGAGTGATGCCTCATTATGCTTCCGTTGGGACGCTGATTCGACGCATTTACGAGGCTCGCAGTCTTTCGTTATGGATTTCTGAGTGTGAAACGGTCCTTCTGTCAGAGAGCTGGGAGGATTTCATTGCTTGTGTGAAGGGATCGGTACGATCTTCTTCCGAAGAAAGGAGGACAGCAGTCTGGTCGCGGAAGTAGCGCGGTTTCAGCGGGGGGCGGTGAAATGGAGATTTTGGCGAGGGTGGTGATCAGAGAGGAAGGTGGGGATGCAGCGCGTCCGAGATTTTCCCGGTACATCCTTGCGATTTTTGTCACAGACTGTTCAGGGAGAAGGAACTACAGACTATTCAGACGCCTGAGCGGCTTAGTCGGCGGGATATCCATGCAAAGGTTCAACTTTGCATCGACAACAGGGGAGCTCCAGATTTCCGTGTAGGCTGTGTCCGTAACCATTGCCTGATGAATTGCAGGGAAGGGTGATGTTCCTCCTTTGTCTGTGGCGAACGGCAGGGTCGACGAAATTCCAACTGAACTGGAAGGTCTCAACTACTTGGAGAAGACTCTTATTCGAGAGGAAATCTTTCATGACTATCTTTAGGCTGAAGCCCTACTCCTATCGCGGACCCACTGAAAACTTGACCAGGGCTATGCGAGGGATAGTCATCCACCTTCCTTTGCCTACGAAAACGCTGGGCAAAACCGTCCTGCAGCTTCCATCACCTGACTGCCTTTCCATTCTGGTTGACAGTCTTCCTACGCAACAGAAGGTTCGGTGGAGGACACTTGTTGATGTTGACAAGTGCGTTGCAGCTGTCAACAAACTGAAACAGATTAACGAGCACTATGGAGATGTTGTTGTGGATCCGTCTGCGTTAGACAAAGAAGTTCCTTTGTCCCACGACGTGGATTGTTGGGCTTCTGGGGAGGAGACACTTCTGCGTAGAGTGCCTGAGTCGGAGGTTTTGGACCATTACTCTGTTATCCCAGTGGACAAGGCTGCTTCCAATGCGGAAGACATAGATCTGTTTACGATGAACAGAGTTTCCGCTGAGATCATTCCGGAAACGGACCCCCTCAATGATGTCCTCTGCTATCCTACCCTTCATCCTCGGGGAAGGTTTGGGATGTTTCATCCAAGAGACAAGAGGGTGTTCCCTGCGAACTATGTCAAGGCTCGAATTCGTAATGCCGACCCGCGTTGGAGGACTAATCTCAGTTGGCTGTACGACCAGCTCCATTTCAAGATGATGGGCCAGATAAACGGAGGGATCTACGCCACGCTTAACAGGGTTAAGATTGGGAAGAACCTTACTGCGGGACAGCTGAGGGCGAAACTGCATTATAAGGATGTCGAACTGGAGAAAGAGCTTTTCTGCTGCTTTTCGAAGGTCGCTGGAACAAAGCAGTACTTTGAGGCTTTTCGGAGTGACGTTGAAGCCATGAGCTTGAACTTGGGTCCTGCTACCTTCTTTGTAACTCTATCCTGTTCCGAGTACGATTGGGAGGACATGCGCGAATACCTCGTGCTCATGAATCAAGATATCCCCGACGTTGAAAACATCAGCACTGCATCTTTGTGTGCGAGGGATCCAGTATCCGTCAGTGTGCATTTCCACCGGAGATTCATGACGTTCATGGATGAAATGATTTTGTGTCCTGATGGAATTCTGGGAGAGGTGGAACACTTCGTGTGGAGGAAAGAATACCAAGCTAGGGGAGCGCCTCACATCCACATGAAATTATGGATTAAGGATGCTCCTGTTTATGGGCGAGATCCTCCTGAGAAGGTCATTGAATTCATAGACAAATATATCACTTGTAATATCCCTGATCCTGAAAAGGACCCGATTCTACATCATCTAGTAACAACCAAGCAGATGCATCGATGCAATAAAAGTTGCGAACGGCGTTCCTTCGATAAGTTCAGGGTGACTGCTACGATCGCTGCATTTTGCCGGTACAGTTTTCCTCGTCCTGTTGCCTCTGAAACGCAGCTAAACACGGTTGAATCTACCGTAAAGTCCCGGGCTGCTGGGAAGAAGGTAAAGAAACTCTACAATGTGGAAAGGACGGAGGAAGAGGTTAACATTAATGAATACAATCCTGAGGTGATGATGGGTTGGGGAGCTAACAACGACGAACAGTTCATTGGAGAGGATTCCAAGATATTGGATATCTACATTACGTCGTACGTGTCGAAACAGGAGAAGCAAGCTACGAAGAAGGCATGGGAGGCCGTGGACAAAGATAAGTCCGTCCATGGGCAGCTGAAGAGCATGGGATACAAACTGCTTCGTGAGCGAGAGATAGGCGCCTATGAAGCGGCAGACTATTTGCTAGGACATCCGATGTTCAAGATCTCAACGAAAATTATTTATGTGGGAGTGAACCCAGAGGATTTACGCCGGCGCTGCCTGAAGTCGTCAACTGAACTTGAAGGACTCAGCGATGACGATAGCAACATTTACAGGGACAATTGGATTGATGTCTACTATCCCGGCCGTCCAGATTCTATGGAGTCTATTTCACTGCATGACCTTATGCGCGATTACAGCGTTCAGAAATATTCTCCTCATGAAGACGGAGTCCCGGCGGAATATCGCAAATATGCTCAACTGAAGAACATCCGAGGCTGCTTCATACCGAACAAGACGAAGCCCATCATCAAATTTCCAACTGTTCGCCCTCAGAAGTCAGACGATGAGGCGAAACGGTATTTCCATAATCTTCTCATGTTGTTTGTGCCGTGGAGGACGGAGGAGGACATCATAGGTGAATTTGACAGTTTCCAGGCCCGGTTTGAGTCTTTGATTTCCGATGATGAATACGGGCCTCTTCGGCGAGCTGATATGGTCGCTCAGCAGTTCCGAGATGCCAGAGACTACATCGCCAGACTGCAGGAAGAGGCCTTGGAAGAGGGGAGTCGTGAGGTCAGCGTTGACATAGATGAAGCTACTGCTGCGGTGGACGCTGTTGGCGATCAGCGTCTTCTACCTCTTTTTCGGGAATCTTTCTCGGAGGAAGGTTTGGCTGAGAGAGTCAGTGCCCTGAACTCTGAACAGCTGTCTGTCTACGAAACTGTCATAGCCAGTGTGGAATCGATCGGATCGTCGGAACCTAATCCCTTGCGATGTTTCGTCAGTGGTGTCGCCGGGACTGGGAAATCATTTCTCATCGATACAATTAGATATTACATGTGCCTGAAGCATGGTCCTACATCTGTTGCAATATCGGCGCCTACCGGACTAGCAGCACTGAACGTTTCTGGAGTTACTGTGCACAAGCTGCTCAAGCTTCCCGTTCAACACGGAGAGGAAGATCCGTTCTGGTCCCTGACAAAACAGAATCTGAAGATACTGAAGATTGAGTTGAAAGGAGTGAAGGTTTACATCATTGACGAGGTCAGCATGGTATCTAACATTGTTCTTGCCTATGTAAATCAACGGCTGAACGAATTGAACGGAAAAGCCAAGGAAGACATTTTCGGTGGAGATAAGACGGTCTTGGTTGTGTTTGGGGATCTGCTCCAGCTCCCCCCCGTGAGGAGCCAGTTCTGCTTCGAGCGAATAAGCGCGGGCTTAATGCAGAAATTTTTTGGTTCGGTTCCCATTTCCAGCTACCTTTGGGACGAGTTTTCATACTTCGAGCTTATCCAGAATATGAGACAGGCGGAAGATTTGGAGTTTGCACAGCTTCTCGGCAGGGCAAGGGTTGGATCGCTTTCTGATGACGATATTGCAAAGTTGGAAGAACGGCTTGTTCTTAAGTCTGACCTTGGGGAGGTTGATTTAGTCAGTAGCTTTCCTGCTGGGACGGCAACTTCTTTATGCGGAGTGGACGATGCAGTTGCGTTCTATCTACGTCTCTACAAAGACAATAGTCGTGCCCTTTGTCTTCTGCCGAAAAATGATTCTGTCAAAAGATTCAATCTAAAGGTGATGGAAGTGGAAGGGATTGAACCATTTACTGTGTTGGCTGACGACAAATCTTCAGACGGGAAGCCGGTCCGCAGGCGGCTTTTGAAGCATAAGAAAAGGAAGAAGGCTTCTGATACAGGTGGTCTGGAGGAGGAGCTAATTCTGGGTGTCGGTGCTAGGGTCATGTTGAGAAGGAACATCAGCCTTGAGATGCGATTGGTAAATGGGTCTTTGGGAAAACTGGAGGCTGTTAGATACAGTCCCATACCTGGTGGACCGAAGATTGAATCTTTGCTGATTAAGTTCGACGGGCAGCCAGAGTCTGTTGAGGTACACCGGGCTTCTGTTCCGTTCAAGATTACGAAAAACATCACAATTACTCGATTCCAGTTCCCCGTTTCCCTTGCTTATGCCATCACTGTTCACAAAAGCCAGGGTCTCACCGTTGATTCTGTGCTGTTGGATATTGGACAAGACTGCTTCGAATCCGCGATGGGATACGTCGCGTTGTCTCGTTGTCGTAAACTTAAAGATGTGTACCTTCTTTCCTTTGACCGCAACAGGATTTGGTGCAAAACTGCCTGCTGCAAGGAGTACAATCGGCTACGTAAGATGTTCAATGACAGGAACAGTGCGGAGAAGCATTTGCCTCCTATGCCTATTCCTAACAGGAGCTCTGACCATGCGAAAAGAAAGCAGAGATTTACTGTTAACTTGACCTCTGCATTAGTTGGGTCACACTTTACTGCGGCAGCTGTTGATCGCAATGGATCAGACAGAGCTTTGGCTGTGGAGTCCGGGACGCCGGCTGTCTTGAAATTGAAGAACTGTGGCGAAAATGCTTGCTACTGTAACAGCATGGTTCAAGCTTTGCTGGGAATGGGTGGTGTTTTCGTTGAACGAATTCTTCGCCATCCATCTGGTTGCCCTGTCATTGATGAACTTAAGAGACTGAAGACTCTCCAGAGTTCCGGTTCCCAGGTATCACACAGCACTAGACAGCTACGATGGTCGGTTGGGGAGTCCTTCCAGAACAATCTACAACACGACGCTGGCGAATTTCTGCAGAGGTTGATAGCCGACTTCTTGCCTGGCGGGTGCAAGGATTTGTTGGCTCACACAATCACCACCTTCCGGGAATGTCCGGGTAGAGATGCACCGGTTCTACAACCTCTTGTAAGTCCGCCTGCATTCTTAGTAGCTAAAAGTATTCCTGTCCATGGCAGGGTTTCGTGGGATGAATGGCTGAGAGACCCGGGACAGCTGGTGTTTGACTGTGCCCACTGTGGGAACAATACACCGCACAGTACTTCGGCCGCTATGGATGTTTTCCCCAGCTGTGAATATCTCATTATGGAAATAAATCTGTTTCACAATGTCCTGGACAATGATGGAACACTTGGCTTCAGGAGGAGTAGCGGTTCAGTTGTTGGGTTGCGCTCAGCTGGAGTCAGAGTTGGCAACTTCAGATTTCACCCTGTAGCTGCGGTGAAGCATGTTGGGGAATCTCCAGATGCTGGTCACTACACAGCGTTTGTGCGGATGGGAAGAGCTGGGTGGATAGAGATTTCGGATGATTCCCATTCTGCTAGATCAACCTTGCCTACTGGGCTTCGCGACATTCGCATACTCATTCTGAAAAGAGGAAACTATGCCTAAGGAATTTATGTATGTATTTTAGGTTGTATCGCTTAGAAACATGTGCTTGTATGTATGTATTTGTCTAAATGGTGTTGCTTTATGTGCATCTGGCGTTTTCCTAGGCAAAACTTCCCGGAGGAAAGGGAAATTTTTAACAAAATGCTAGCTATTTTTGCCGCTGAGCTAAATCGTTAACCGTTTTCGACCTAAATGGAAGCTTAAAAAAGGTAAAAATGGTTGGGAATCTAGCGAAGCCGGAGAACATGTTTCAAAAGTACCCTCAAAACCCTATTTTTCCGTGCACCTTTGACTTCTGAGAGGGGAAGGCCCGAATCCTTTGGGCCGACCCAAGTATGGGACGGGGACCAAATTCTGCCCCCCTCCCCTGTTGGAAAAACCAGTGCATACACAACTATTGCGGTTTGCTCTAAGTGGTGTGTTGTTGACAGACTGGGTCTCTAGGGTCTGGCTTTCGGGGAGTGCTGGCGTTTGCGGGCAGATCATATTTTTTGGTTATACATAGCGCTTTGCTAGTGGCACACTCTTACTCTTGTGTATATTATATTTGATTTCTTTCTACGTGTGTGCTTTAACTTACTTTGGTTTATGCTTTGTTGTTGCAGGATCGTCAATCAATGATGCGGCTAGAAACGCAATCTGAGGCTGATCCAATGCTGCTGGATGCTTATACTTTGCGCTGTTGCGATGGACAGGTGGAATTGATTACAGCGAGGGGTCGAATCTAACTTTTGGATTCCGCTAGTGCTAAAGATGGATCAGTTGATGGAGAGAGAGCGCTGATGGCGCTGCCGCCACTGACGCTGTACAGCAAGGAGAGGAGTCATAATCTGGGTGAATTTATCTAACAGGTTTTACTGTTTTGTTTTACGGTTTCATTTTCGACATTTATTCAATCTAACGGATGAAACAGGTTGTTAGCGGGCATAGCTTAAAATCTTTGCGTGGGTGTGGATACGGTGGCCTTTTTTGGCACATTTACATTACATTGCTGCGGCTGCTGGAAAAAATGCAAAGAAGTTTGATGTTTCATACTTATTGTAGGTTCTTCTAGTTACTATTAGTTTATTTTCGTGTCTTTTAGCTGCAGCTATGGTTGAACAGTATGGAACTTGTGCGGTGTCTGGAGGCGTTGAAAGCTGCTTTATTGGACTCGACTACGATCTTTGTTTACTTCAATCCGTCTTTTTATTATATTTTTATGAATATGTATATACTTTGTGTATTTTTCTTTATACAAATCTCAGTTATTGGTACCTCATTTGGAATCTCAGTGACAGTCACCACGAACAACCTCAATCTGTTTTCTGTATTTGTTTTTAATGTCTGTTTCTATGCTTTATTTATACGTAGAATTTATGTGTACCATTCAATTTATGCAGTACAACGCATATAGATGCTTAATGTTATGATGTCCACTGCTGTTTTGTAAATGGTAATTTCTGCATTTTAAATGTCTGCTTCCATGCTTTATTTTTACGTAGAAAGTAAGATGCCATTCCAGTTATTTATATATATTTGTATTTTTTTAAATGTTGTGTGTTTCTATGCTTTATTTTTCCGTAGAATTCATCATGTCATTCTATAAATACTGTGCTGCGCCAATGTGAATGATGCTTACTGTTATGTTGTACACTGCTCTTTTGTGAATGTTGCAGCTGTGATGTGGCATAATGTAATGTGGTTTGGCTGGGTCGTGCTTTATGGTGAATAAATTGCCTTGAATTCCTAGTTTTTTGCCGATAACATATTGATCTTTCTTCCAGAAACCTTGCGTCAGACTTTCCGAGTTTTGTCGAGTCCGCCAAGGGTTTCGGGAAAAGTGGGTTGTTCCGTTTTGCGTTGACAGGTTTTGTTCTTGATGTTATTGCACTAGTCTCAATTTAGTATCTGTTAACTTAATGCGGTGTGCTTCCAGTCATTATTGTGGTGTGCATATTTTCCGGTTCCTAATTTATTTTTGCTGTTCATACTTATATAACTTTAGGTTAGTTTAGTTTTTACGTGTAGCTGGGATTAATAGATTTAGAGTTTCTATATATATATATATATATGTTGAGCTTTGTTTCTTCCTTTTTGCATTAGTGGAAGGTTTAAGTTCGAACATTTGCTTATGCTTTCGTACTGCATTAGGCTTTGCAGATAGTTTGACTATAAGAATTTGTGCCTTCTACTTTTATTCAACTCTTGCTATCTGTTTCGTCCAACTGCTGTTTTTATTTGGAATTGTTTTTTGATTCTACTTGTACAGTTTTAATCGTTGTGAAATACAGTAAATTAATAGTAAATTACAGTTATTTGTTCTTTATTCCATACAATAAACACAGATGAGTGTTTGTGACCGTAGGCTGAAGGTTTCTTTGCCATAGGCTGACCCAGCCTCTAATGATGCACTCGTGTCTGCGAATGCTAAGGTGCCGGTACCAAGCCCGGGTGAATGCGGAGTGCGGGCGGTGGGGCGAACCCTCAGCGAATTAGCTGGACGATTCGGTATGACTAGTTGAACATGCGGGGGCAGGCCACAGCGGATGTGTGAGGTGTTGTTCTAGATGCCTTAAGAAAACTAAGTTAGTCTACATGTATATACAGGCATATGTTTACTTTTTGTTGCGGGAAAATGCCAGGTCTACAGCGGAAAAATGCAAGAAACTAGTAACAAAAATGCCCTAACGGTCATTGCTAAAGGGGAGAATAGGGAAATGCTGCTAAAGCGGAAAAATGCCAATAGCTTCGTGCAGATTAATGTCTACTCAGCGCCTAAAATGATTGAAACCAGCTTTTTGGCGCAGAATAGGGAATCTAGCCAGCGCCTAAAATTATTGAAACCTGCTTTTCTCTGTAGAGTAAGGGAATCTAGCCAGCGCTTAAAATGATTGAAACCAGCTTTTTGTGCAGAATAGAAAATCTAGCCAACGCGTAAAATGATTGAAACCAGCTCTTTGGTGCAGAATAGGGAATCTAGTCAGCCCCTAAAATGATGGAAACCAGCTATTTGGTGCAGAATAGGAAATCTAGCCAGCGCCTAAAATGATTGAAACCAGCTTTTTGTAGCAGAATACGTAAACTAGCCAGCGCCTAAAATGGTTGAAACCAGCTTTGGTGCAGAATAGGTGAACTAGCCAGCGCCTAAAATGATTGAAACCAGCGTCTGGGGCAGAATAGGCGCCTCTCGCCATCCACCCTATTCGCGTGAACTCGAAGGATTTTCGTGGAGTGCACTCCACAGGCAAGCGTTTACATATGCGTGTGTGTACCTGTGTCTTTGTGTATGTGTTAGAGTGCATCGCCAGTTTCTCGTGAAGGAATAAAAACCAGTTTGCTTTAGGTGGAGTGATGACCCGTTGGCACAAACAGTGTCAGGTTGGCCTCTTGTACATGTGCACAGCTGTATGTATAAATGACGCATGCTGCTAACCTTAGTTTGAACCGGAGATGTGGCGGTTGAGGTAGGTTTGAATTTATCATGTTGAAATCTACGTGCTTATACGTAGATATGTATATATGTATTATATATATATACTAAGCTGTCGTGGTGCTGAATTTGAGTGAGTCTAAGTTACGAACACAACTGGGCTTTCATGCATGCAAGGTTATGGTTAGCCGCATTTCTGTTAGGGCTCCGTAGCTAAATCTGTTTGGCATACCGACTGCTTAATATTCATTCCGTTCAGTCACACCGGAGATCGCACTACATCGCACCGTTACTTTATTCAGTACAACTCTTGTACGGAATTACTTTATCGTCTCGACTCATAAGTAGTATCATTAGCCTTCTCATACATATGTTTTATACTCACGCCACTGCGATTGAGTACGTATCTGAGCACTTCACGCGAATAGGGTGGATGGCGAGAGGCGCCTATTCTGCCCCAGACGCTGGTTTCAATCATTTTAGGCGCTGGCTAGTTCACCTATTCTGCACCAAAGCTGGTTTCAACCATTTTAGGCGCTGGCTAGTTTACGTATTCTGCTACAAAAAGCTGGTTTCAATCATTTTAGGCGCTGGCTAGATTTCCTATTGTGCACCAAATAGTTGGTTTCCATCATTTTAGGGGCTGACTAGATTCCCTATTCTGCACCAAAGAGCTGGTTTCAATCATTTTACGCGTTGGCTAGATTTTCTATTCTGCACAAAAAGCTGGTTTCAATCATTTTAAGCGCTGGCTAGATTCCCTTACTCTACAGAGAAAAGCAGGTTTCAATAATTTTAGGCGCTGGCTAGATTCCCTATTCTGCGCCAAAAAGCTGGTTTCAATCATTTTAGGCGCTGAGTAGACATTAATCTGCACGAAGCTATTGGCATTTTTCCGCTTTAGCAGCATTTCCCTATTCTCCCCTTTAGCAATGACCGTTAGGGCATTTTTGTTACTAGTACTTTCTCGATTAAGTTTATATCTTTCAATAAAAAGGGGGACCATATGCTGGTCCCGGATTCTACCACTGGTCTGACGTACGTTGTAAACATTTTAATCAAAAAATTTTGCTGGCGAGACTTAAAGTTTCTAAAAATTAAGGCTTGTATCTGCATTGCTTTTTTATATACCTCCATTGCATGGTCAGAAAATTTCAAATTTGAGCTGACTATATAGCCTAAATCTTTCATAACAGTAGTACTCGGCAAAATTTCATTTGCTAGTCGATAGACAGCGGGTTGTACGTATGTCCCAAAAACACAAACGGAACACTTTGAAATGGCAAGCTTTAATTGCCACTTGTTGGACCATGCGTACAACCTTTCTAAATCTTCTTGTAGATGTACATTAGTAAATTCATTCTGTTTACACTTGATGTATAATTTTACGTCATCAGCATAGATTAAAATTTTAGAAAATTTTACACAATCAACAATGTCATTTATATAAATTAGGAATAAAACAGGTCCGAGAATGGTACCTTGGGGTACTCCGCTAAGTACGTGACCTTGGCTAGATTTAGCATCTTCAACTTGTACATACTGGAGACGATCACTAAGAAAGCATTTGATCCAATGAAGTAATTTTCCTCTAATTCCGTACTTTGACAATTTAAACAGAAGCTTACTGTGCGAAACTGTATCAAAAGCCTTAGCGAAATCTAGATAACAACAATGTATATTATAACCATTGTTTATAGCTTCTGCCCAATCTAACAGGGACTTCATTACGTTTGTAACCGTTGACTTGTTTTTCAAAAAGCCATGCTGAGAGTGTGTGAAAAGATTATTCTTTCTAAAATGTTCCAGAATCAAATCTCGAATAATCGACTCCATAACTTTACAGCACACTACCGTAAGACTAACTGGTCTATAATTAACCGGTTCCGAATTGTTTCCTTTTCTTTTTAAATATGGGAATAACTTTGGCCTTCCTCCATTGTTCGGGTAGAACTCCTGAATCAAAACTAGCTGTAAATATTTTACTGAGGGGATAACTTATGTGTTGACTAACTTGTTTTAAAAATAAAGGAGGGAGATCATCAGGACCGGAAGAAGTTTTTGGCGGCAAATTTTGTAAGTATTTCTTAACGACAACAGGGTTAAAAATTACATTTTCAAGGAAGTCATTAGATTTATTTTCAAGATCGGGTAGAATTCCATTATCGACTGTGAAGACACTGCAAAACTGGTCGTTCAACATTTCGGCTTTTTCATAATTTGTAATTGCTTCTACTCCGTTAGCCTCTAAAGTGGGGATACTATTTTTAGAAACAAGTTTAGAATTGACAAAATTATAAAAACGTTTGATCGAATTTGATTGTAAAACATTATTTTCAACTCTATACAGATCGGCAGTAGCGGAAATTTTCGCCTCTTTAACGACCTTTTTATATGCTTCTCTATCTCTAGCCAATTTAGTTACTTTAAATTTACGCCAAAGTTTTCGCTTCTTGCTAAACAAAAGGCTGGTTTTCCGGGACCAAATTTAGCTACACTTTTCTAAATGCGAATTTACAGCAACAAGTTAGAGCAAAATTATATATAGCAACGGAATCAGCAAGCCATGATCTTTCCAACGATATGAATATTATGATCTAATATTGCGCCAACCGCCGGCAATAAGCTGTTGAAGTTGCAAAATTTTTCTTGGGGGACTTCCTTGATATGATCCCTTTAATATTATATTTAAAATCGTGTTCAAGGTTAATTCAATCACAATTATATAGTTTGGAGGTTTCATTTTTGATTATAGAAGGAAGATTTTTACGAAGGAAGGTAACTGCCCGTAAGTTTGTATTATTGTAAAACTGTGTTAAACAGATAATAATATTTCAATCCTTTCTAAAATTGCTATTTCGAGATCTTCCCCTTAACGTTTAGTGATTAACCTTTAATTTTATGTCAGTTTTCAAGCTGTAATGTCTAATTTAGAAAATTAAAGTAATGTAATCTAGTATGTAATGCAGTTTCCCTTTAACTTTTCTGTAGAAATAGTTTCAAAAAAAGTCGAGTAAAATTGCTTCACTAGAGCGGAGCATCAAATTGTTATGTGATTTCTTGGCTCAATCATATCCAACATATGCTACATACACACGTAACTCAATGTGTAAACGCTTCTGCATATGCATGTTTACACATAGTTTATACTGTTGACAGTCCAGCCAGCCTTAAGGGAGAGGACCATTTCTGTTTTCGTTAGCGTAAACGCAAATTTGCGTTTTCGTTGACGAAATTTGCAATTACGTCAAATTTGTGTTTTCGACACGACATATATACGTATTAGTGATGGGCACCGGATATTTTTTCATATCCGGATATCCGCCTATTTTGCGTTAACGGATATCCGGATATCCGGTTATCCGCCTATTCCAAACTTAACTTCAAGAAAATTTTTCGATTTTGCTGTTAAATTTTCAATTCTTCTGTCAATTTTTTGGCAGGCTGTGAATGAGAATGTCTATCATGCAACCAAGCCGCAACCTTCGTTTCAAAAATATTTTCAGAGGAATTTTTGAAAAATATTTTACAATCTTTGCAATTTTTGGCAAAAATTTGCTAATTTTTCATTGTTTTGACTGAAATGTACACGGATATCTGGATATCCGGATATTTTTCTCAAATCGGATATTATATGTCCGGATATAAAAATTATCCGGATATCCGGATATCCAGTGCCCATCACTAATAATACGTATACGTATATATATATACATAGGTGTACCAGGCTACAGTTTACCCCCCCTGTGAGACCCCCCCACGGAGAGGCCAGACCCCCTCCCCCCCCTACCCGACCTCAACTACTCCCCCCCCCAAGTCGAGCTCAAACCCTCCTTCCCCCCTAAAATTGGGTCCAAAGCAAGTAAAAAATGCAAAATTTTTGAAAAATTTTTTGTAATTTCCGAAAATTTTTGAAAAAATTCGAAAAAATGGCTATAAATCAGCTTCAAACAGCTAAAAATAGTTATTTATAGCAATTAAAACGTAGTATACGCAATTATTAACCACAATCTGGGCTAATTTAATCATATTTTAGCACAAATTTATCGATTTTCAAGGCCTATTTTCGCATACGAAAACTATTGACAGAAGCTCTTGAGTACGTTTAATGTATTGTACACAGAAAAAGGAGCATTTTGAGCTAAAAAAACTTGGGTACAGTTTAGGGGGGTCCTTCCCCCCCCCCCCAAATTTCGGATTTAGGTGGGGTCCCCCGAGCCGAATTTGGACCTTCTACTCCCCCCCAACCCAAACAGGTGGCACACCTATGTATATATATATTAGGGATGCACCGGGGCCGCCACTACCGGTGCCGGGGCCTGGTATTGGGGGCCCAAATCGAAAATTTTCTTGAAAATTTAAATATTGCAATAATTTTTATATGCAAACGTTACTATCGTTGTTTTCATTCATGTAGGCGGGAAAACAAACGATTTCTAACACTTTTTGAATTTCGAAAATTCAAAATTTTGGTCAAAAAAGTAAAAAATTTACAAAATTTAGCAATTTACAAAATTTAGCAAATGTTTGGCCCCGGTCGGTACCGGGGCCTGACCACCGGGGCCAGGCCCTGGTGCATCCCTAATATATATATATATATATATATATATATATATATATATATATATATATCGTATTATATAATAGGGAATGAATATTGGCAAATTTGCGCCAAACTGAGCCCAAATTGTTAAACGCTATTTTCAAACATCTTGCTATTTATACGTAGCTAATTTCTAGCCATTTTGTGGAGTTTTTGAAAAAATTTCCCCAATTTTTTGCATTTATTCCTTAGTTGGGACTGCATTTGGGGAGGGATTGAGCTCGGCTTGGGGGAGTTGTCGAGGTGAGGCGACCTGGCCTTCTCGTGTTGGGGAGGGTTTCATAGGGGGCACACTGTATACTGGTATTATGCCTCTAAACTTACTGCCGTAGGTTTTTTCGTTTTTATGCTACAACTAGCATTTCCCGCCTTGTCAATATTGAATGGAAAAGTGTAATTTTTGCGGGGCCCTTTTTATATATTTCAGAAATGACTAGGAAGAATTAATCTCTCCCAATCCCCTCCTCCAAAATACACCTCTTTGTCTCGCCGTTTGAATTGATTTGCTTTGTTTATGTATATATGTTTAATTATCCAGTTATTATGACGGATCCCGAAGTCGTTGTGAATGGAGTTGACCGGCTTATTCTCGGAGATGTTGCATTGGATACCAGTCAATCTGGCTGGAAACGTTTTGTTGTGCTGGGAAATTCGCGGTTATGCTACATAGCCCATCCTAACGAAATCCCTGCTATCACTATGGCGTATTTGAAGTATGTAGGTGTACAAACAGTCATATTTTCCACTGTCACTGTAAACTGTTTATCACGAGGGTGCGCTTGTGTAGTTTAGTAGGTCAACTTACTGTCCTCGCGTCAATATGAGCGCAAGAGAAACGTTGCAGCTCATAACCAGTTACATTTTGTCCTTTATCGATTTAGATGCTGGCTCCTCATATTGGACATTTTAAAGACCCCCCGCGGGTGTTATTCCAATCCTTCGCGACGTTTTGGTTCTCCACAGCCCTTCCACGCGTGCAATGCTAGCTCATTTATTTGCTGATCTGAAATAAAACAGCAAGAACGTACATATGTATATATA
This sequence comes from Trissonchulus latispiculum, assembly GCA_030248195.1. Taxonomy (NCBI): domain Eukaryota; kingdom Metazoa; phylum Nematoda; class Enoplea; order Enoplida; family Ironidae; genus Trissonchulus; species Trissonchulus latispiculum. The sequence continues at coordinate 15,759 of JASAND010021557.1, forward strand.
TACTTAGAAAAAAATTGCTTTCATGACTGTCTATAATATCAAAAATTCTCAACTTCTGGGGATTCAAAAGCAATTCAGTTAAAAAATTTAAAGTTGAAAATTATCAACTTTGATATTAAAGAGTTAGTTCCTCTAGCAGTTTTTTGGTGAAAACCTGAAAAAGTGAAGTGAACTGAAATTAAGCCGATTCTGGTGAAAATTTGAGAAAATTTCTCAAGTTTACTAATTATATAAGGTAGTGATTCCTTTTAGAGACATCAACTTTGAACCCTTGTTACTCATTCATTCATTGGAGTTAAGAAGCCATTTTTATATCAAAATGCTGCTTAACATTTGCACTTTTTAATGAATACAACGAAACCAACCTTACTTCTCGGAACTTATTTTACTGCATTTTTGAAGTAATTTAATTTTCCAGATTTTTTGCAGACTAAAGTAAATTTTTCCGTGAAGCATCGACCCTATCATTCGATTTCACTATCAAATAGCTGGGGACCCTTTTTTAATTATTAGGAAACCGCTTTTCGTTGTAAAGAAATTGACTAAAATGTATGCACAACCTGGATTTTGCCTACTTTTCCCAACGTTGGCAAGCTACCACTTTAGCTAGAAAGCAGCAATCGGGGCAACTAAAAAAGGGTCCCTGGGTATTTTTGTGTAAAACACGTCCAGTGAGTGGCAACCTTCTATCTTGCATAGTAAATGCTCCACAATCGCTGGAAAAAATTTGGTCATGTTTTAGCAAAAACTACATTTTTTATGATAGCAGCGTACGGGACGGCAGTTAGAAGATTATAATGTCATGGATAATCGGCCTTGATGACATCTTCAAATTGACACCCTTAGTTTAATTTTACGGCTTGCGTAGCTCAAGAAATAGCGGATTATTTGATTTCTGCAAAAATGACACGTTTTCAAAGCCAAAATAGGAAAATCGGGTATATCTCACTATAGAGAAAAGCTAGAAAGGTGCTTTAAAAAGCAAAAATGTAGAGCTCAACAAGATCTTTCGAGTGAATATAATCATAGCTATGCAGCTACTGTCTAGTTGTCAAAAATCGGCAAAAACGGCCCGGAACGGAGACGTTGAATTTTTGAAGCGGAATTGCGCGGAGGGTGTTAGAATGCTAAAAGAACTTATTTTGGAAAGTTTCATCAAATTTCACCTTGATTTGAGCCGTCAACCAACAATATGTGCCCAAAAGGAATCACCACCTTAAGAATTATATAAAGCTTCTGTAGCCGCTTTCGGTGAAAATAAAAAAATCAATTTTATTTTGAAAGGTGCTGAAAGTTACGACTGTGGGTCACGGTAACAAATTGCTGAATTTCGAGGGGGGAGTAGGTTCGGCCCCCGCACCCCCCCCCCCCAGTAGCGGCGCCAGGATTTTTTGAAGGGGGGGCCCGACCCAAAAATCCGGCGACCTTTTTTTGGGGAAATCCAAAGTTTTTGCCGAATTTTGGCAAATTTTACCGTCATTTTCCAAAAAATTCTCAAAATTTTACCTTCATTTCCCAAAAATTCTCAAATTTTAGCAAAAATTTTTCGATTTTTAGCAAAAATTTGCCGATTTTTTAAAAAATTCTTAAAAACACTCAAATTATGCATATAAACAGCTGAAAAATTTTTCAAGGGGGGCCCAAATCGCAAAGGGGGGGGCCGGGCCCCCCCCCCTGGCGCCGCCACTGCCCCCCCCCGACTTGCCAAAGATCCGCCCACTCCGAAGAAAAGACCTATCTACGCCACTGTATATATATATATATATATGTATATATACATATATACATATGTAATGTACTGGAGGTAAATTATTGGGTGGGCCTCGCTGGGTTTTCTTTAGGCTAGAAAACGCGAGGGGAAAAACCAAAAGTGATTGGTTGCAGTAAAATGGCTTAAAATGCTAAAATTACAGTAAAAATAGGCCTGGAAAATTTTTGACCAAAAATCCGTAAAAGTTGGCATTTGATGGGCACCTTATACGCAGTGAGTGAAGGAAAGAGGCCCAAATAGGTGGGGGCCCATCTTTCCACTAAAAAACCCAGCGGTGGGTGCATCGGCGGAAGGAAAATGCATAAATTTATTCAATGAAAATGGCTGCGTGGAGGCTAAGCGGTCAGGGCAGGGATGGGGTCACGTTTTGGGATAGGGGGTAAAAATCAGAAGCTGGGCTAATTCTAGGGGTTTGTTTCTAGGTGGGGGCTCCTTGGTGCGAGTGGCAAGGAATTTCGAGGGAGGGGAGAAAATGAATGCTTCTAAAAATATTGGCCTTCTGAGCGAAGTTTTCAGGGGCCCAGGGCGGAATTTGGTACGAATAGGGGCATCCACCGGCTTTGGGGGGGAGCGAATTTGGGACGGAGGGGAAGATGTATAATTTATGCCCTCCCCCACCCAACTAGATTAAGCCCAGTCGGAAGTGAACGTATTCTCGTGATCTTATCTTCTGTTATTTTCTGTTCATTGTTGATTAGAAAACTGCAATATTTCGAGTTGCATGCGTCTTTGTATACTTGTCTTTTCAGCGCTCTGAGCGACAACGATACTGGGGTCAGTGAAACGATGTTTGTTTCGGATTATCTACAAATTGTTTTGGAGAACGGAACTGGGTCTCATTTACCTTTCCCGCAGTTACCTCTCTATATACTGGCTGCATTTGGTCTTCATTCAGGTAACATTCCTCTTGACCTATTTATGTGTAGTTTGTTTCTTCGGTGTCAAGGTGCACTCAGTATTTTGAAGGGGTTTTCCACTGGAAATGTTTGCCATTTTCGTAGGAATAGATTGACTTGTGGAAGCCTTTTTATTTTTATTTATGAGCGGTTTTATAAAAAGCATTGTCGGGGAGTGGTATATATTCTAGTCAGCAAAACATTTTTACTAACACATTTGTGTGAAGTCTGAAACTTTTTCAAGATTTTAAAATCCAAACTTGTTTTTTTCGTATATGTACACTATTCGTGATAAAAATTTTTCTACTATGAAAGTATCATAGGGGTCGCGGTAGCGACCCCTATAATATGAGTGAAAATGGTCGAATGACCGTGTAAAACAAGGCTGCGCAGAAGCTGCGCAGATTCCTGCGCAGATCCTGCGCAGATTATGTGCGCAAAAAATTGTACGTGTCGAGTTTAGTATGTGTGCGAAGTTTCATCCCCGTACCACTTTCCGTTAAAAAGTTATGCCAAAAATCGCTTACGAGAGTGATGTTTTTTTTCCGGCTTCTCGCTTTTGATGTCTCATAAGGGGGTTTTGTAGCTTGAATAACTACAGATAGAAAAATTTTTGCCTATGAAACCCATATATATTCTTGTAGTACAAATCAAAAATAAGAAAATAAGCTAGTTTTTATGCCTCCCAGGGCCGGAAAAAATTTTTGGCTGGGGGCCAAAGTCGGCCAAAACGCTAAAATGGCCAAAAAGTATGCTTCAAAGGCGCCTTAATAAGTCAGATTGGGCTATATATGGGGCAATACTGACTATATGGTTAAACAGTACACATATCGGGGTCGTTCAAATGCTATATGATTTTCCGTCTTCGTGCGTAATTTTTCGGTACTGGCCGGCCAAATTTGGTGAATTTTGGGTCGAACTTTGAACTTAATTTTTTCGCTTATTTTGCTACATGGGTGGCTCAAATTTTGCATACAAAGGTTTTTTGGGACGGAGAATCGATTCCCGCTATCAGTTTTGCTGCCCGAGTAACCCAAGTTGCTGGGCTGGTTCCACTTGACCGTCTGAGGGGTCATGTCGGTAACCGCTTCCCGGAGGTCCATAGTAGGCTTTACTTTGCCTCTCCAAACTTTGTCTATAGGGGTTTGCTGGTGCGCCCAGCTCATTCCCGATGTCCGTTTTGCCGTCTGACCCACCCATCTAGCTGTGCTGGTTCCACTTTGCCGTCTGGAGGGTCCGGTCGGTACCGACTTCCGGGAACACCATATAGGACTGTACATAGCCCGACAAAACATTGTCTATAGGGGTTTTCTGGTACGCCCAGCTCTTTCCTGGCATCCGTTTTGCCGTCTGACCCACCCATCTTGCTGTGCTGGTTCCACTTTGCCATCTGGAGGGTCAGGTCGGTGGGAGGTCATGGGGTCAAAAATAAAAATTTTCAAAAGTGGTCAAATTTGGTACCAAATGAAAACCCTAAGCGAGCTGAGCAACTTTTGTCATAGAACTGCATGCTCAAAGTGGCTGTAGAGTGCTGTGGTGGGGAGGGTGGGGACTTGGCGATTTTCGGTCAAAAATGAAATTTTTCAAAACTGGTCAAATTTGGTACCAAATGAAAGCCCTGAGCGAGCTGAGCAACATTTGTCATAGAACTGCATGCTCAAAGTGGTTGTGAAGTGCTGTGGTTGGCTTGCTTGCTACCGTTGAAATATATCTATACATACCTTCATGAGCATACATATATAAAATAACAGAAAACAAGAACAAAAAGTGCTCCTTCGTCGCATGTAAAATACATATGAGTCTTCGTAGGCAGGTTGTACATAAGCAAAAACTAGCCTGTAAAATACATATGAGTTCCGTAGGGAGGTTGTAAATTAAGGAAAACAAGTTGCAACCGCTTAACATATGAGCCTGTCCTACAACGAGGCTCATATTGGCGTCACAGTGCATTCCACATTAAAGCCTCATTAAAGAACCTCAGCTTCATCCACATTACGGAAAAATGAATAGACGTCATGGCCCAGGACTGAAGTGAACTACGACTGCTCAAGCTGAACTGTACATGCAACCTGTTTCCTGAAACACTATGGCACACCTCTAATGCATTCTCGAAACACTTTCACATTATACACACGCAGAATGCGTTCCCACTTGGCTGTGAGTCAGAGCGCCTCATGGCGTACCGTATTGAGCATATGCACACTATAATGACTGATCAACATTATATATATGAAGGATAATTTGTAATGAAAAGCTTTATGCAGTATGTATTTATATAAAAGTAAATCTGCAAATTATTCGTATTATGACATACGCCAATATGAGCCTCTTTGTAGGACAGGCTCATATGTTAAGCGGTTGCAACTTGTTTTCCTTAATTTACAACCTCCCTACGGAACTCATATGTATTTTACAGGCTAGTTTTTGCTTATGTACAACCTGCCTACGAAGACTCATATGTATTTTACATGCGACGAAGGAGCACTTTTTGTTCTTGTATAGAAGTGTATGTAGATATCAAGAGGAGAAAATAAATCAATTGAAAATGAACCTTGTATTTTTAAGTTTTAGGTGAATCATTACTGTATAGCATGACTAGGGTGCACTAACAATTAAGAAAGTTCACTGTTTTTGTTTTTTCTTGTTTTTGTGTTTTTGTGTTTTCGCTCATTTTTTTAAAACACAAAATTTAAAAAACACAGTAACAAGCACACTCAAATTTTCACCGAAAGGAGCGAATTTTTATGCATTTTAACAAGCATATATAATTATAAGTTTTTCCGAAAAGTTTAGCTTCTTCGGCGCAAAGATATATACCATCTATCTATATTTTGCTTCTGCTTGTTTTCGTCTGTGCATTAGTTGAGCACATTAGCTTTCATTATTCTAAGCAACCTGACATTTAGGGTTGTATATTCAACAATATTTCTTTTAAAAATTCTGGACATGACAGAATAAAATTTTCCGTCGGATAGTATAGTCAAGCGGGAAAAAACCCATTTGAATATGCGGGAAAAAACCCACCTCCAGTGTGGGCTTACCGGTATGAGCTATATCGGATTTTAATAGCCTATCTTGAAGAGCGTCAAAAATAACCCTAGAGCCTGCATTATTGTTGTTTCCACTGCTTCCCTGCAAATTTTTTGGGACTTTGAAATTTTCGAAAATTTTGGTCCGTCCAAGTGCCGAAATTTGGCAAAATTTGGCTGGCCACCCTGAACTACTGGCAAGACCTAGACCAAAGCGGATTGTATGTATGTGTAGGGCATCTGTTGGGCTTCATGATGATATATGCCACACTGCTGTAACCCCTCCGGTGCGACCTGGGGGTGACCTAGAGCTGGCGGGAAAAAAACCATCGGCGGGAAAAAAACCCACTTTTCAAAATTGAATATTTTTCTAACCGTTAGCAGGAAAGGTCAAACTAATACATACATTTGTTTAATAGAGCCTATAGATTAAATTGGTATAGGTTTTACCCGGGTTCGTTCTGTTATGGGTGGTCCAGGGGGTCTAAATCGGACATGGTGCCATTTCAAGCCAGAATTTCAATTTTGGCCAAAAATGCATATTTTTGCCTTAAAATGGGTCTAGTTTGGCTCTAAATACAGGAAAACACGTTTTCTACACGATAGGATGCTTAAACTGCCAAAAATAAACAATTTTTAAAAATTTCCAAAATTTGCCTATGTTTACGTGTTAAACATACAAAATTTTCAAAATTCAATTTTTTCTGAAAATTTTCAAAAATGTTGGTATTTTTCGATGTAGACCTACTAAAAACAACCCGCTCTTTCGAATGGCACCGTCAAAATTGTTCTGGCACGCTTCCAGCAAAAAATCCGGGTGGGTTTTTTTCCCGCCCATGGGTTTTTTCCCGCAATGGGTTTTTCCCGACACGGAAAACTTTAATTTCTCCATAACGGCAGGGTCTAGGGAGACAAACTATACCTCATTCGAAAGCTTAGGGCAAACCCTAATTAAATATAGTATCAAAGTCGTGCTAACCCAAACCAGTCGAAAGTTCTGGTCCAAGAAAAAAAGTGGGTTTTTTCCCGCTTGACTATAAATGTTTTCAAGGTTTTCAGAAAAATTTTTTGAAATTTTTAAAAATTCGTTCTCAAATCTGGGGGCTCTACGCAAAAACACTTCTTCGACGCAAACTTTTAACGTTCAGTGCACTGAAATATTGCTTATAAGGATTAAGGAACCAATATCTGTTGTCACTTTCATCTGTAACAAGCGAAAACTGCTATAGTTATAAATGCTGTAAAAACGGTTAATAACTGCTAATACTGCGAATAAATGAATTTCAGGAAAAACATATTTTTTATAAAAAACGCACATTTCCTTAAAAACACGCTAAAAAGCACAGTTGAGTTGGGAATACGTAAAAAACTACAGATAATGACGTGTTGCCTTTACTAGAAGCCTATGAAGTGCTATGAAATTATGTTAACGATTCCTCTCTAAGTGTCCTAGGCTTTTGCGTTTACTGCAAGTTCCAAGTCTAAGTCTCGTTCAAGTTACTGGGGTAGCATTTATTTTAACAGTAAGCGTTAATGTTATGGTCAATAAACCGTATTAACACATTACACATTCCCTCATTCCCAAAAATGAAATAGGACAAGTAGGAAAAAATATGCTCCTTGCAGTCGCATGAAAAATACAATATGAGCCAGAAGGACAGCATTCAATTCGAGAAAAGACAAGATCTAAAATGTATATATAATATGAGCCAGCATTTAATTACGTAAAGGACAAGATTTAAAAGTTTAATATGAGCAGCTCTCTTTCTCGGGCTCGCTTTCACGCCTCACAGATAGCCCGTAAAGGGTATATATCATTCCTTCTTCGCCCTTTCGTGCTTTCGTTCATATGATTCTGACATATGATTCTGTCGAAAACATAACAATTATTAGTTAATTCGAATGCTGTTCCGTATATTATAGCGTGCTTCTTCTTTGCAGATGCATTTTCTTTAATCAAAACTGGAGAAGACTGTTTAGCTTACGTGAGCATCTTTACTGGGCGTAAATGGATGTGTGAAGAAGGAAAGAAACGACGCAGCATCCCTTCCTCCCTTAAGCGATGTCTAATGCAGTATTATGCTGGAATAAATCCGCCTATTCAGGTGTATTTCTTTGAAATTTTATACTTGAGCAGGGTGTTTGAAAGTGTCTATTTTGAGTCTTTGAAACTTTCCTGTCACATACTATACATTGCCTGGGGCCCGTTGCATAAAAGATATTACTAATGTGATTATTTACTACTTGTGATTTGTTGATTAGTGCAGCAGTACTAATGAGAAAAGCTATTGATTGAACCAACAAATTTGGTGTTTTCGGTATTATTTTGTAGATAATGAAGTGATTAATTCAAAAATGGCCAAAACTTTCTATAATTTTCTCCAACTCAATAGTTTTAATATCAGAGAAAACGCGATTTTTGAAGATTATTCCTGTGGCTTAGTCCAAATTATAATTTTACACCAACTTAGAATATAGTTCGTTAGAGTATCTCAAAAGCTACAAAACGACATATAAAATATCCCTCAAGCGCTTCCACAATTTTAGCTATTTTCAATCAAACTGCTACATTAGTAATACCATTTATGCAACGGGCCCCAGGTCTAATGCCCAAGCATTAGTGCAGTTGTGGGAGGATTAGATTAGTGTGAAGACTGATTGTTACATTCGATCCAATGTTTTTTAACCTGGCTAATCGTGAAAATAAAATTATGGGATAGGAGAGGAGTCCTATACTGTTTACTATTGCGAAACTAGGATCCGCTTATACCAGGTTTTTTTCAAATTTGGACCTGTGCTTTTTATTGTGTTTTTCCAAGAAAAACTGTGGGAAAACAGTAAAAACACAAAAAACCGTGCCATATACTCATCTTATTAAGATCCGTATACGATCCTGCAGTTGCTTGTTTTGTGAAATATGTAGAATAGAGCTGGTGATGCCCGAGAGAAATTTTGTTTCAGACGTACACGGAAAGACTGGCCGACTGTTTCAAACGAATACACTGTGCTGGCTGGTCTCATGCTGATGTTATGAAAATGATCCATATGCCTTCTGGATATGCTACAGGTCGGTGTGTTTATGTGCGCAGTTGAATTTATCAGGTAGTGCGCGTCAGCGCACTACCTAGAATAGGGAAAAAAGGCGTATTGCGGCCTCTTGGAACATAGTTTTCCCTGGTGCCGGCGGAGGAGTTGAGGTAGAGCCTTCATATTGTACCAGTAGAAACCCCTTCACGAGGGGTACATGCTGTGCAAATTTGAGCAAAATCGGCCGAGCCGTTTTTGAGATATGACAGATTCAATTTTTCAATGCACGACTTTCTCTCCAGTTTTTCCCCCCACCCTAGGGGTCGGAGGTCTTAGATTTCCTATACCACATGGGGTTTTTTTGAACAACTTTTTCCCCATTTTTGGGGAAATGAGTATGGAGTAGGTAGGGCCTCCCCATAGGTCTGTGTACATAGCAGGATTTCGATTTTTTCGGAGATAGTTTTTTCCAAAGTGGTCAATCCTTCTGTCCGGGTCTTCTTTAACTGGGGCAGGCCGATGGGCCTAAGGTTGGCTGTGGAGCATTGCCCCATGACCCTTATCCGGATAGGCTATATGAATTTTGGATCTGGCCCCTGTAATTTTCTGGCCAGGGGTCACTAGTTAACGTGTAAAAGGGGGGGGTCTGGGCCTACGGAGTATGCAGCCCTATACATAAGAGCTGTTGGGCTGAGGTTTTGTATTCGAATAGGAACCCCTATATGGTGAGTCTAAAAGGCCCATTAGTTTCGCTCTAGGACCTATCCATTTGGCTGGGGGGCACCCTGATGGTGGTGGGCCCTACCGTGTCGCAACTCCAACTTTAACCTCTTCTACAGAAAGATCCACAGTGAGCAGGTCTCTCTTATTTGGAATTTGTGGTGGGGTGCAGGGGCACTACAGCATAGACTATAGTAGGTTTCGCCCGGACCCCTGTGGCGCCCTGGCCAGGGGTCCGGACCGGGGACCGGGCCCAAAATGGCCAAAAATCGATTTTTCCAAAAGTGGCCAAGTTTGGTATCAAATGAAAGCCCTTGGTGAGGCGAACATTTTTTGTCATTGGAGGACCCTCCAAAGTGGACCCTGCGGCCTGTGGCGCCCTGACCAGGGTCCGAACCGGTCCAAAATGGCCAAAAATCGATTTTTCCAAAAGTGGCCAAGTTTGGTATCAAATGAAAGCCCGTGGCGAGGCGAACATTTTTTGTCATTGGAGGACCCCTCCAAAGTGGACCCAGCGGCCTGTGGCGTCCTGACCAGGGTCCGAACCGGTCCAAAATGGTCAAAAATCGATTTTTCTAAAAGTGGCCAAGTTTGGTATCAAATGAAAGCCCTTGGTGAGGCGAACATTTTTTGTCATTGGAGGACCCCTCTAAAGTGTCCCTAGCCAGCTGTGGCGCCCTGACCAGGGTCCAAAATGGCCAAAAATCGATTTTTCGAAAAGTTTGCAAATTTGGTATCAAATGAAAGCCCTTGGTCAGGCGAACATTTTTTGTCATTGGAGGACCCCTCTAAAGTGTCTCTAGCCAGCTGTGGCGCCCTGACCAGGGTCCAAAATGGCCAAAAATCGATTTTTCGAAAAGTTTGCAAATTTGGTATCAAATGAAAGCCCTTGGTCAGGCGAACATTTTTTGTCATTGGAGGACCCCTCTAAAGTGTCTCTAGCCAGCTGTGGCGCCCTGACCAGGGTCCAAAATGGCCAAAAATCGATTTTTCGAAAAGTTTGCAAATTTGGTATCAAATGAAAGCCTTTGGCGAGGCGAACATTTTTTGTCATTGGAGGACCCCTCCAAAGTGGACCCAGCTGCCTGTGGCGCCCTGACGAGGGTCCGGACTGGTCCAAAATCGATTTTTTAAAAAATTTCCAAGTTTGGTATCAAATGAAAGCCCTTGGTCAGGCGAACATTTTTTGTCATTGGAGGACCCCTCTAAAGTGTCTCTAGCCAGCTGTGGCGCCCTGACCAGGGTCCAAAATGGCCAAAAATCGATTTTTCGAAAAGTTTGCAAATTTGGTATCAAATGAAAGCCCTTGGTCAGGCGAACATTTTTTGTCATTGGAGAACCCCTCTAAAGTGTCTCTAGCCAGCTGTGGCGCCCTGACCAGGGTCCAAAATGGCCAAAAATCGATTTTTCGAAAAGTTTGCAAATTTGGTATCAAATGAAAGCCTTTGGCGAGGCGAACATTTTTTGTCATTGGAGGACCCCTGCAAAGTGGACC
>JASAND010021558.1:0-54786 GCA_030248195.1 Trissonchulus latispiculum
AACAACGAAGAGGCAAACAACGACCCGGTAGCATAATTTAAGCACTTGGTTGGCATCAGTGTAATTCGACATGGCTACGCCATGCCCCTGGGAACAGAGCCCATTCGCGCCGTTGACCAGACGGATGCCAGGGGACACCTTTGGGGATCTCCATTTGATGTGGTCCGTGTCCATCGAATTTCCCACGGAGGTTGGCATCTTAGTCCCCCAATTCAATGGATCACCAACGTTGTCCTAAATTGATTTGTCCACTGAACTGAGAAGCAGGGTTTCGCGAGACCGAAAATTCACCAAGACCGAGAAGAGACCGAGGCCAGGGCAGTGTTTTTTTGCTCGGACACTTTTGCGCTCTTCTGCGCACTGCCCCACAATTTTTTGCGCAATTTGCTAAAAAAGTGCGCATAGCAGGAAAAATGCTAAAATTTAGCATAAAATTTCTGTTTTGCATTTATTAGTAATTGCATGACCTTTCTACAATGTTCAGAGCTGCTGATTATAAGATGATAGAACCTATATAATGGCTAAATAAATTTGCAAACTCACCTAACTTTGCAACGATAGCACGATTGGCATGGGGTGCAGAACCAGAAGACTTTAAAAATAGCAACCATTTAAGTACTTATGATAATCTTCAAGTTTTATTGATATAAAAGTAAATTTGTTTCAAGTTTTATTGATTTAAAAGTAAATTTTTATTCTGTAAATTTACCAAAATGATGAAGGCTTTTGACAATTTTTTAGTTGTTTGCAAGCTAAGAATCATCACTGCTTTTTATACAAACAAAAATACACGCTAGTTTGATATTTCATCGAAAATTATGCAGTTTTCCGAAAATGATTCCGGCATCTGACTCAGTAATTTTCAGGACTCAGCCCAGAGCATCTCTATTTTTAAATGCTTTTTGAACGGTCGGTGGGTAGAAAAACACCGACAGTAACATACATAAACCTAGCAGTCACGTAACCTTCTGCTAAAGTTTGTAAACTTCTCCAAAAACTGCGAAGCTATTAAAATTTAGCAATCAGTTATTTCATAACTTGAATATACAAAGCTTGTTGCATATACAAGTTAGAAAATCACACGTACGTTAGGCCATGGGTGCTTGTATATTAATGCTGGGATGTTTATTGAAAGTTAGGTTGCAACTTAGCAATTAACCAGTAGTAGGCAAGTAAGGAGGGGGTCTGGGGGCGGAGCTCCCAGGAAAAATTGGAGATTTTTTATGAAATTGAGAGTCGGGAGCAATTTTTCTGAGCACTTTGAGCAATTAATGTTTAGTAATTTTCTCTCCGTGTCGGTAGAAAAAGTGCGCACGCGTGCGCACAAGCTCAAAATTTTTTGCTCATTTCAGAAAAAAAGTGTGTCATTGCGCACTTTTTTGAGCAAAAAAACACTGGTCCAGGGTATCGAGACCGAGACTGGGCAAATCTCGGCTTTTGGGCTAGACCGAGACCGACACCGAGACCAGCAATTTTTAGCTTAAAATTAATTTCCTCCAGTTTTTGAGGCTTAGTCCCAGCACTAGGGACTTTAGCACATAAACACACGGTTTCCACACCTCTTTTTTAATTTTCACTACATTGATTTACAAATTTTCGCTGAATTTTGTTTTCAAAAAATTTCCGGTCCCGGTCCGAGACCGCGACTGTGCAAATCTCGGCTTTTGGGCGAGACCGAGAAGAGTGTGAGAAATTGTCCACTCGTTTTTACAGAGAAAAAGGAAACGGTTGTTTCAGAGCGCACAGAGCGAAGCCAAGCTACACAGCAAATTTCCACCTGGGCTCTGTTGTATAGAAACTAACAGTGTTAGCAGGTTAGAATGTTAGACTAGGTAATATTTAACAGTGTTAGAAATTTTGTTGCATAAAGCAACTGTTAGAAACAAGCTCATTCTAACAGAATAATAATCAGTGTAGATGTGGCATTTAAGTGCAAATTTCGGGCACTGATTATCAGACTGATAATCAGTGCATCTTTTGGTTAAGTCGTTAAGACAGTTTGCTTATTATTGCCGTATTATTACTATCCGTTTTCTGTGCTTTCATTGGTTTTTTGACACTTAAAGGCTAATATAAGTTTTTTGGAAATCTAATGTAGATCTCCCTTATTCTGAGTTCAAGCGTTTGATTGGTGTAGTCATACAAGTCAATCCAATCCAGCCATTGCCAGAATCAGATTCAGAAAATATTACTTAAGGGGGGGGGTCGCTTTGGTCAAAAATCTATATCACGGATTTCGCTCATTTTCACACATAATATGCCCCCATATGTTCTCAAAAATAACTTTGGCTTTGGTAGTGGAGAGGTCTATCGGGACTGCGTCTTGCGGCTCCTCGCACGCTTCCTTCGCTGCAGAGTCAACCAGTTCATTGCCGCGTATTCCGCAATGGCTGGGTACCCACTGGAGGGTGAAGTGGGTGCCGCTGGAGTTAAGGGTCTGAAGGAGCTGCCAGATCTCATTTCCCAGAAATGAAGACTGGGAGTGCGGTCCATCGTTGATTTTCTGGAGAATTGACCTGGAATCGCAGCATATTCTGATTTCTGATTCTATATTTGGAAAAAATTTAAAATTGACATTTTTCACCTATAAAGATCAAAGGTGCCGCCACTGCAGTCATGTTCAATATTGACCCATGTGTTTTGGCCACATTATGTGACAGACATGGATCATTAATTACGTAGTCTGCCATGTTTGGTGATTTTTACTACATAATGAATGAGAGATTATCAAAAGAATGTGAAAATTATGAAAAATGGCCATTTTTAGCAAAATTTGCTGTTCTTCTGGCAAGTTTTTTGAGTTACTGTAGATGATAGAAAAATGCGAGTACTTAGACGTGGTTTAATGAGTAGAGTGCAGCTATCTATTGGCCGTTTCTGTAACTTTTGCCAATCGTTCAGGACAAGCAAAAGAGTATCGTAGGTCCTGCTTTTCATGGTCCAAAAATGGCCGATTTTCCAAAATTCTGACTTTAAAAATTGGCCAAAAATCCAATACTCAACAGAATCGCTTCAGAGGAGATAGCTGCACTCTGCAATATGTCCATAGTTCTGAAAAGGTTTCAGAGCTCTGGCTCTTATACAGCGAAAAATTTTTCTGCCACAAACTTTTTAACCTAACTTTTCCCTTTTCCTATGTTTAACACAAGTCGTGGTCTCCTTTGAGGGCCTGTACAGAACAATAGAAGCAATATTTCGCAAAACGCTGTTGTCTTGTTTCGCGGACCCATGGGGACTACAAAATATGTGAAAATGAGCAAAATCGGAGATGGTCGATAAATCGGCCAGAAAGTGACCTAAGCAAGGACTCCTTAAGCAAGGACAGTCAGAATAAAAATTTTGAATAAGTCTAAAAAATTAGATTACTGCGTCCAATTCTTAAAATAAATTGAGTTAAATGCGTGAAAGCTCTTGGTGAAAGTAAGTTGAAAAAATTGTTAATTTCCTATTTTTATTAAACATACAGACAGTTAACATTGCAAATATATAGTCAAGCGGGAAAAAACCCACTTTTTTTTCTTGGACCAGAACTTTCGACTGGTTTGGGGTAGCACGACTTTGATACTATATTTAATTAGGGTTTGCCCTAAGCTTTCGATTGACGTATAGTTTGTCTCTCTAAGTCCTGCCATTATGGAGAAATTAAAGTTTTCCGTGTCGGGAAAAAAACCCAATGCGGGGAAAAAACCCATCGGCGGGAAAAAAACCCACCCGGATTTTTTGCTGGAAGCGCGCCAGAACAATTTTGACGGTGCCATTCGAAAGAGCGGGTTGTTTTTAGTAGGTCTACATCGAAAAATACCAACATTTTTGAAAAATTTCAGAAAAATTTGAATTTTGAAAATTTTGCATGTTTAACGCGGCAAATTTTGGAAATTTTTAAAAATTGTTTATTTTTGGCAGTTTAAGCATCCTATCGTGTAGAAAACGCGTTTTTCTTGTATTTAGAGCCAAACTAGACCCGTTTTACTGCAAAAATAAGCATTTTTGGGCAAAATTGAAATTTTGGCTTGAAATGGCGCCATGCCCGATTTCGACCCCCTGGAGCACTCACAACAGAACGAACCCAGGTAAAACCTATATATACCAATTTAATCTACAGGCTCTATTAAACAAATGTGTGTATTAGTTTGACCTTTCCTGCTAACGGTTGGAAAAATATTCAATTTTGAAAAGTGGGTTTTTTCCCCGCCGATGGGTTTTTTTTCCCGCCAACTCTAGGTCACCCCCAGGTCGCACCGGAGGGGTTAGAGCAGTGTGGCATATATCATCATGAAGCCCAACAGATGCCCTACACATACATACTATCCGCTTTGGTCTAAGTCTTTCCAGTAGTTCAGGGTGGCCAGGCAAAGTTTGCCAAATTTCGGCACTTGGACGGACCAAAATTTTCGAAAATTTCGAAGTCCCAAAAAATTTGCAGGGAAGCAGTGGGAGCGACAATAATACAGCATCTAGGGTTATTTTTGATGCTCTTCAAGATAGGCTATTAAAATCCTATATAGCTCATACCGGTAAGCCCACACTGGAGGTGGGTTTTTTCCCCGCATATTAAAATGGGTTTTTTCCCCGCTTGACTATATAGTTTTGCAAACTTCACTAAATTATAATAAAATCCAAGAACTCTCTATGATGGAAAACCTAACGGTGACCATCTGATAGACAGTTAGCTCTAAATTATCAGTCAAAAACTAACACTGTTGAAATATATGCAACAAACACTGTTAGATTTACTGTTATAACACTGTTAATTATCAGTTAACAGTGAGTTAACAGTGTTAGACTTTATGCAACAGGGCCCTGGGCCCTGTTGCATAAAAACTAACAGTGTTATTGATAGACTGTTAGACTAATATTTAACAGTGTTAGTAATTTTGTTGCATAATTTCAGTTGGAACTAGTATAGCTTTGAGTTTAATTAAAACTGACAGACGAACTGTATGTGTCAAAAATGGATTTTTCAAAAGAAGTGGATTTCTATATTACTCATGGGCAATGCGGCTTGTGTACTTTATGCAGACGACAACAGCTGCGGCTTTAACTTTATGTTAAAGAACAAAGCTAGCTAGCTACAGCACATTTTGATCACATCAGAACACCTAATGTTAACTGCATTACTTCTTCTTCTTCTTCTTCTGCTTCCTGGATCATTGAATCGTCTTCAATTTGATTGGGGTCGCGGAAGGCGCCCCACGTCGCGGAGGAACCCGATCACTGCCTTGGGGCCCCTGGTCAGTACCTTCAGGGTAGGATCCCGCCCGAACCATTTCTGGCGGGGAGACCGGTGGGTGCAGGCCCGCACCCAGGATTTTGAAAAGGGGGGTGTCCAAGGGGTAAAACGCAACGGGGATTGGGGGCGGAGCCCCCCAGAAGTTGAAGAATTTTTGCATTTTTGCCCAAAAACAGTACATTGGACGTTTATTTCTTGTAAAAAGTGAATTATCGCGCCGAAGGCGCGAAAATTTTTTAAAAATAGCTGTTTTTGCCATAAAAATAGCAAAAATTTTCCATTTTGTCATCCCAAAAGGGGGGGGTCTAGACCCCTTGAAACCCCCCCCCCCCTGGGTGCGGCCTTGGGTGGGTGGGACATTTTTGGATTAAAAGTTGTAGGTCCTCCTCCTCCTGTTTACAGTCCGGACAGAGGGGAGAACGTGAGATGCCCAGTCTGTGTCTGAACGTGGCCAGGATTTTAGAATGGCCTGCACATCGGAGTTGTGAGAGAGCTGTTCGCTCTCTACGTGTGAGGCCGGCTTCCAACTCGGTGGGGGGTGCCCTGTGGTTGGTGTATATGTTCTGGATCATGTCGTTGTTCAGTTGTTGTAGTTTGTTGTTGCTCCATCTGCGGATGGCGGCTTTGGTAGTGGAGAGGTCTATCGGGACTGCGTCTTGCGGCTCCTCGCACGCTTCCTTCGCTGCAGAGTCAACCAGTTCATTGCCGCGTATTCCGCAGTGGCTGGGCACCCACTGGAGGGTGATGTGGGTGTCGCTGGAGTTAAGGGTCTGAAGGAGCTGCCAGATCTCATTTCCCAGAAATGAAGACTGGGAGTGCGGTCCATCGTTGATTTTCTGGAGAATTGACCTGGAATCGCAGCATATTCTGATTTCTGATTCTATATTTGGAAAAATTTTAAAATTGACATTTTTCACCTATAAAGATCAAAGGTGCCGCCACAGCAGTCATGTTCAATATTGACCCATGTGTTTTGGCCACATTATGTGACAGACATGGATCATTAATTACGTAGTCTGCCATGTTTGGTGATTTTTACTACATAATGAATGAGAGATTATCAAAAGAATGTGAAAATTATGAAAAATGGCCATTTTTAGCAAAATTTGCTGTTCTTGTGGCAAGTTTTTTGAGTTTACTGTAGATGATAGAAAAATGCGAGTACTTAGACGTGGTTTAATGAGTAGAGTGCAGCTATCTATTGGCCGTTTCTGTAACTTTTGCCAATCGTTCAGGACAAGCAAAAGAGTATCGTAGGTCCTGCTTTTCATGGTCCAAAAATGGCCGATTTTCCAAAATTCTGACTTTAAAAATTGGCCAAAAATCCAATACTCAACAGAATCGCTTCAGAGGAGATAGCTGCACTCTGCAATATGTCCATAGTTCTGAAAAGGTTTCAGAGCTCTGGCTCTTATACAGCGAAAAATTTTTCTGCCACAAACTTTTTAACCTAACTTTTCCCTTTTCCTATGTTTAACACAAGTCGTGGTCTCCTTTGAGGGCCTGTACAGAACAATAGAAGCAATATTTCGCAAAACGCTGTTGTCTTGTTTCGCGGACCCATGGGGACTACAAAATATGTGAAAATGAGCAAAATCGGAGATGGTCGATAAATCGGCCAGAAAGTGACCCCCCCCTCCTTAAGCAAGGACAGTCAGAATAAAAATTTTGAATAAGTCTAAAAAATTAGATTACTGCGTCCAATTCTTAAAATAAATTGAGTTAAATGCGTGAAAGCTCTTGGTGAAAGTAAGTTGAAAAAATTGTTAATTTCCTATTTTTATTAAACATACAGACAGTTAACATTGCAAATATATAGTTTTGCAAACTTCACTAAATTATAATAAAATCCAAGAACTCTCTATGATGGAAAACCTAACGGTGACCATCTGATAGACAGTTAGCTCTAAATTATCAGTCAAAAACTAACACTGTTGAAATATATGCAACAAACACTGTTAGATTTACTGTTAAAATACTGTTAATTATCAGTTAACAGTGAGTTAACAGTGTTAGACTTTATCCAACAGGGCCCTGGGCCCTGTTGCATAAAAACTAACAGTGTTATTGATAGACTGTTAGACTAATATTTAACAGTGTTAGTAATTTTGTTGCATAATTTCAGTTGGAACTAGTATAGCTTTGAGTTTAATTAAAACTGACAGACGAACTGTATGTGTCAAAAATGGATTTTTCAAAAGAAGTGGATTTCTATATTACTCATGGGCAATGCGGCTTGTGTACTTTATGCAGACGACAACAGCTGCGGCTTTAACTTTATGTTAAAGAACAAAGCTAGCTAGCTACAGCACATTTTGATCACATCAGAACACCTAATGTTAACTGCATTACTTCTTCTTCTTCTTCTGCTTCCTGGATCATTGAATCGTCTTCAATTTGATTGGGGTCGCGGAAGGCGCCCCACGTCGCGGAGGAACCCGATCACTGCCTTGGGGCCCCTGGTCAGTACCTTCAGGGTAGGATCCCGCCCGAACCATTTCTGGCGGGGAGACCGGTGGGTGGGACATTTTAGGATTAAATGTTGTCGGTCCTCCTCCTCCTGTTTACAGTCCGGACAGAGGGGAGAACGTGAGATGCCCAGTCTGTGTCTGAACGTGGCCAGGATGGTAGAATGGCCTCCACATCGGAGTTGTGAGAGAGCTGTTCGCTCTCTACGTGTGAGCCCGGCTTCCAACTCGGTGGGGGGTGCCCTGTGGTTGGTGTATATGTTCTGGATCATGTCGTTGTTCAGTTGTTGTAGTTTGTTGTTGCTCCATCTGCGGATGGCGGCTTTGGTAGTGGAGAGGTCTATCAAGACTGCGTCTTGCGGCTCCTCGCACGCTTCCTTCGCTGCAGAGTCAACCAGTTCATTGCCGCGTATTCCGCAGTGGCTGGGCACCCACTGGAGGGTGATGTGGGTGCCGCTGGAGTTAAGGGTCTGAAGGAGCTGCCAGATCTCATTTCCCAGAAATGAAGACTGGGAGTGCGGTCCATCGTTGATTTTCTGGAGAATTGACCTGGAATCGCAGCATATTCTGTTTTCTGCGATTTCAGGGCTGATGTGGTCCACCGCGTACCGGAGTCCGGTCACCATGGCAATCTGTTCAGCTCGGTAACTTGAGCTGAAGAGGCTCGCTGGTCGTCTGATAGTGGCGATTTCTTCTCCGGTTGCGTTTTTGATCCTGGCTGTGGATCCGCCGAGTCTGTAGGCATCCTTTGCAGACCCGTCCGTCCATATGATTAACTGAGCTGGAGGCAGTTTGCATAAAGTGGCCTTGGTCACGCCGGCTAGCTCTGCCGGTTGGGCGTCCGCTTTACGCATGGCTTTGGTGGCAGCACCGCCCCAGTCCAGGTCGAGGTTTATACGGACTCCACCGTCTCCAGCGTAGGTATGGGCGCCTATTTTAGGTAGAGTGAGACTTTCCTTAGGCGTCTGGTCCAGTTCGGCATATCTGCGGATAAGTTTCGTCCAACTCCTCCCCAGGCTCTGTGGGATTTGAGTCTGAGGGTCGTTTCACAAAAAACTTAAACTACTTAACTTAAACGACTTAACTTAAACTACTTAAACTTCTTAAAAAATTCGTTTCATAAATAAATGGCTTAAACTACTTAAACTACTTAAACGACTTAGCGGCTTAAACGACTTAACTTAAACGACTTAATTTAAGTAGTTTAAGTAGTTTAAATCATTTATTTATGAAACTATTTTTAAGAAGTTTAAGTTAAGTCGTTTAAGTTAAGCCGTTTAAGCCGGTTTTTAAGGAAACGAATTTAACTGTACCATCAAACTGATGGTATAAGAAGAAATTGTTGGCTGTGGTATTTATAACGATACACAGGTTTCTGATGAGCTGAATACACTAGTATAGAAATTTGGCACAAGAAGAAAATTTATTCGCCAAAAGTATTTGTAAAAACTACAGAATAGGCCAAAACGTTTTGTGCCAAAAATATGAAGTACTGGGCCGAGGGCCATTTTTTGGATTTGGCGCAGTAGCCCTTACTGCTCCAAAATATTCGCCGAATGACTCGAAATTTTAAAGCTTCGCATTTAATTTTCTCGCAACTGAGGAACTTTTAGCCCAATGTTCTAGCCCAAACCAAGAAAAAGACCTTTCTCCAATGCGAATTTTGATTCTGCAAAAATTGGCTTGAATCCATTGAGTAGTTGTCGAGAAATTGATGTTCAAAACACAATTATATATAGCAGTTTTGCCAAAATAATTTTTCAAATAAATATCTAGCTTACGGTGGTGTTGGTATCGTTTTCTGCAGTAATTTTTAAAAAGCTATTACTTTAGCAGTTTTGGGAGTTAGAACGAGCGGTTTTAGGCTTAAAATCAGTACTTTCAATCAGTTTGCGAAACTAGCAAAATGAGCAAAAATCCTGCAAATCTTTTTGCGTACTTTTTGAAAAATCGACGATCAAAACAAAATAATTGCAGTTTTGCCAAAATGGTTTTTTGGCCAATTTTCTAGCTTAAAGCCACGAACTCCATCTAGTATGCATTGATACAAGTATGCATTGATACAATGTGCAATTAGACTGTATATCGATTCAGTACAAATAAACCAAACTTCTCCGTAAGATTCGGCAGAAATTTTGAAAAAACTGAGAAAAAACCAGGATTGATCCCAAAATGTTATACTTAAAGAGCTCCAAAATATTGTATTTGGAAGTTCCATCCATTTTCATAAATTGATGTCAGTTGGCTTAAATACACAAACCGATACCAGCACCTTAAACAGCAAGCTGTAACCACTACCCCTTGGTAAAATATTTGAGCATGTTTGAGCTAATCAAGCTTTGTTCAGGAGGATGGTTTTTATTAATTTAACAGCTGATACAAGCTGAAATCAGCCAAAAAGACTGATTTATGAAGTATAAACAGACTTTCAAACGCGTCGTGCTTTTATTGATATTGTAGAAATAAAGTCCTCGTTGAGAGCTTTCGAACGATATAAGAATGAGTTTTCAATTCCCAAAATTGCGTAAGTTATGAAGCTTTTAAAATGGGCATTCAAATGCGCATTCTTTCGTTTAAGTCGTTTAAGCTTAAAAATGACTGATTTTGAACTGCATTTAAGCGGTCTACTTAAACTACTTAAACTAAGCAGTTTTTATGAAAGCAGCTCTACTTAAACGGCTTAAAGTTTAAGTCGCTGAAAGTTTAAGTAGACCTGTATTTGTGAAACGCCACTTTACTTAACGTTTAAGTAGCTGGTTTTTTGTGAAAGGGGGTCTACTTAAACAACTTAAGTTAAGTCGTTTAAGTCGTTTAAGTCGTTTAAGTAGAAATTGGTTTCACAAAAACCACTTCGTTTAAGTTAAGCCGTTTAAGTACTTTTTGTGAATCGACCCTGAGTGTTGGGTCAGGGGCCATAGCAATCCTGTGCCTTGGGTTGTCCGGGGGGAGCCGGCAGGATTTTTCATAGTTATAGGCTGTCAGTTCTTGGGCCTCAGCTCCATTGGGATGAGGTTTGCTTCGATTCTGGCCGCATCAGCCGGGGTTCCCGGAATGCAGCCGGTGATAGTTCGCACAGCCTGATTTTGGATGGTTTCCAGTCGTCCGATATGGCTTTTGGCAGCGCATGGATACCAGCATCCCAGCGCATACTCTAGCAGGGACCGGATATATGCGATGTATACAGTCCTCAAATGTTTCTTCTCGGGTCCCCAGCTGCGACCGGCCAGGGCACTGAGGGTTGCCAGTCTGGGGTGGCATCGTTGTTTTAGGGATTGCACATGCGGGCCGAATCCGAGGTTCCAATCAAACTTGACTCCAAGGAACACCGGATGCGGGTCAGTGGGGATGGTTTCTCCTGCCAGCGTAAGCTTCGGTTCGTATTTGGACTGCGCATTGTGCGTGGTGAAGAGGCAGACCTGGGATTTGCTTGCATTGATTTGGAGTTTCCATCTGATTGCCCATTGGTTGATAGAGTTGAGCGCTTCCTGGAGGTTTCTTTCTGCCACCTGGATATTGGAGTGAGAGGCCCAGAGAGCAAGGTCGTCTGCATAAATAGAGGCTTCCACCCCGTCCGGCAGGCCCTGCAGGATGTCATTGATAAAGATGATAAAAAGCAGGGGGGACTGAGATGCCAACCCCTGTCGGAAATCCGATGGACACGGACCCCATCAAATGGAGATCCCCACAGGTGTCCCCTGGCATCCGTCTGGTCAACGGCGCAAATGGGCTCTGTTCCCGGGGGCATGGCGTAGCCATGTCGAATTACACTGATGTCATCCAAGTGCTTAAATTATGCTACCGAGTGGATGTTTGCCTCTTCCTCATTCTCGCCTATTCCGGCTTTTCTGAATGATGTGCTGCTGGCTTTCGAACTACGAAGACGTGTGCTGGACTTTGGATGGTTGATGTGCCTCATATAGCCATCTAGGCTGACGAGCCCGGAAATCACAACAACAACAACATAAAAAGCAGGGGCGAGAGTACCGATCCTTGCGGTACACCGTGATGGAATTTTTTTGGCTTGCTGGTGGCGGAGTTGATTTGGACCTGGCCCTTTCGGTCTGACAGGAAGGCTTTTATCCACTTGCTGAAGCATTTTGGGGTTCCGATGGAGTCAAGTTTGTGGATAAGGCGTGCTGTTCTGTTGGAAGCCGTCCGATACCGACTGGATTAGCCGGGCAATGTGATTTTCAGTGCTCCTTAGCTTGTCTGAAGCCGGACTGGTTTGGGTTCAGCTTCTTTTCCTTTTCCAGGTGGAATTGCAGGCGGGATTTGATCATTTGTTCCAGGACTTTCACTGTGCAGCTGGTCAAGCTTATCGGCCTGTATGAGCCAAGGTCATCGGAGGGCTTCCCCTTTTTTGGGATAGGGATTATAAGAGCGCGCCTCCAGGCTTTGGGGATTTGCTGGGATCTCCAGGATTCGTTGTAGATTTTCAGTAGGTATTGTCGGCCTTCCGGTGGTAGGGTTTCCAGCATCTCATTTGATATACCGTCCGCCGGCCGCCCCGCAAGATTTTTTGCGGGCCAGTCGGTTCAGTGTGGGATCCAGCTCCAGGCCGGTGAATGGGATGCACAGAGTAGGTTCCTGGCTGGTGTTGCTGCATGCACACCTGGATTTTAGGTTCTGCTTGTTTTCTATCGCCAGGTGCTTGTCGGCTTGGCAGGGCTTTGAGTAGCTGGTTTTCGCAAATGATTTGATGAAGGCCTCAGCTTTCTTCTGATCCGAGTCAAGCAGTCTTCCATTTCTGTTGACAATCGCCACATTAGGTTTTCCCGGCTGGGATTTTCCGTCGATGGCATGGATGGTGCGCCAGACCTTATTTGGATCTGTGCGGATACTCAGTTCTCCAGCGAACTTCTGCCATCGGCCAGTCTTCAGTTTCTTAATTGTGGCGAGGGCTGCCCGTTTGGCTTCAATCCATTCATGGCGGAAGGCTGGGTCCTCATCTGCCTTTCGTTTTGCTTCTTTGCACTTTTCGATGGCTTCTTCTGCTTCCCTGCTCCACCATGGGACTGTGCGCCGCCTGCTGCCGCGCGGAATGGATTCCTTTGAGGCCTTATGGACGGCTTTGAGGAACAGATTGTATGCCCTGTGTACACCGATTACAGCTAGAGGTAGACTGGTCAAGCTGGTCAGCGATGATTCGTCGGTATTTGCCCCAGTCGGCTTTGGCATAGGACCATTGTGCCCGTGCCGGGCGCCTGCCCGGACGTTGACCGCCGGTGGCGGTTGTTATCAGGACATGTAAGTGGTCTGAAAGTGTAGTGGTGAGGACTTTCCATGTGGTACAGGTGGTCCTGGATGAGTGGCATAGGGTTAAATCCGGCGCTGTGCCGGATTCGACTTGGGTAGCAGGTGGACGGGTTATGCTGCGTCATTGAGGATGGTTTGGTCCGTCTGGATGGCCCATTCATCGATGGTGTCTCCCAGTTCGTCCCCTGGTCGGTGCGGTTCCCAGACTTCCGAATGAGCGTTGAAGTCTGCGCATATGATTGAGTTTGGGGCAGTCCCAGGTAGTGTGGATCAAAGCATTGGGTCCGCATTTCCGCAGCTTGCCTCTGTATGGGTGGTACGTATACTGAGGACAGACGGATATCTCCACCCTTCATATGGAGCTTTACGGTCAGAGCGTCCGTAGTTTGGTTACTTCATGATCCACAACGCACTTTTTACTCTTGCTTTTTCCTTATTCGGCGCTGAGTCTAGTTTCTATAATTTTCTGCGCCGACTACTTTCCCTATTCGGCGCTGAATCTAGTTTGTATAATTTTCTGCGCCGACTGTCAAGCATATATATTGGCATTTTCCCGCCCTTCCTTCTTTCCCTATTCTAGCCACTGCAAGCCCGTCTAGAGCATTTTTTCCACTAGTAGCATTGGAAGTCATGCCGTATAAGTCTCCTTTTTTGGCAGTGACGTTTGCGCCTAATTGCTTTGCAGTAGAGTGCTGCTGAAGTACAGCACGGTCTATAACTAGCTACACATGCGTTGGAATCGTCCGAAATTTTGCGTACCAGTGCGGCAGATCATTGGAAATGGTGTCGTATAGTTTCCTTCATTTGCAGTATGGTTTGCAGCTGGTTGCGCTTAAGTAGAGATCTGGTGAAGTACAGCACGGCCTAAACTAGCTACACATAAGTTGCAATCGTCCTAAATTTTGCATATGAGTGCGGCAGAGCATTAGAAATCGTGCCGTATAAGTTTCCTTCATTTGCAGTATATTTGGTTTGCATCTGGTTGCGCTGCAGTAGAGTGCTGCTGAAGTACAGCACGGCCTATAATTAGCAACAGATAAATAGCAATCGCTTGAAATTCTGTAGGCAAGTGCAGAATTGTATTAGAAATTGCAACATAGAAACCTTCTAAACTGTATTCGAAAAACGGTATACTTAGTTTTTTTAGGTAATGGTAGGCAAATCAGTTACTAACTTCTCTACTAATTGCAGCGCTTGCAGTAGAGTGCTGCTGAAGTTCAACACGGCCTATAACTAGCTGTGCCGTGCCGGCCGAGTGGTTAAGGCGTTCGACTTCGGATCCGATAGTCCGAGGTTCGAATCCCCGCTGCCACAAAGCTTTCACAAATCCCCTTGAGCAAGGGACTAAGCACATATCGGTTCGCCGTGGGCTCCAGCCAACCCAGCTGTCTATCCTTAACTGGTCGGTAAATGGGTACCACTGCGGTGGGAAGGTAACAGGAGTCTGTGTTCTGGCGTAATGCCTGACGAAGGGCTGGCCCCCCTTCCACAGATGTAGTCAACATTAGAGTTGTCGCTCCTGGCTTCGGGCTGTGAATCCGGAGATAAGCACCGGCACCCTATAACCTTCTGTAGGTTGGAGTTCTCTCCAGGGGTCACTTTACCTTTTACCTTACCTATAACTAGCTACTTAGATAAGTTGCAATCATCTGACATTCTGCATATAACTGCAGAAAAGCTTTTGCTTTTCGAAAAGAAATTGCTCCGTATAGGTTTCCCTCATTGCAGTACGTATATAACTTGCTTCTGGTTGCGCTGCAGTAGAGTGCTGCTGAAGTACAGTATGGCCTATAAATAACCGCAGATAAATAGCAATCGCCTAAAATTCTGCAGGCAAGTGCAGAATAGCATAAGAAATTATGCCGTATAAATCTCCTACTTTGACAGTGACGTTTGCGTTTGGTTGCGCTGCAGTAGAGTGCTGCTGAAGTACAGCATGGCTTATAACAGACTACAGATAACTTTCTGCAACTTTCTAAATCTCTCTCCTTCTTATAACAGACTACAGATAACTTTCTGCAACTTTCTAAAATATTCTTGTGTAGTGGGTGAGGGTGAGGGCTATTCTGCCAAAATCAAGAAAGATGGAGAAATTTGTACTTCTAAAGTTTTTGTTCTATGGCTCGGTTAATTATTGTGGGAATTTTTAAAATTTTCTTTCATAAATCTTTAACATTTTTGCTTAATTCTACTGAGAACCTGTAATTATTAAGTATTATGAGCACAACTATATACTTACGTATAGTTGCTTACGCAGAGTTATGCTTACGAATTGGTAAGCTGTTACTGAGGAACTGCCGCTAGCATCAGTCCGGTCAAAATTTTCAACTTTGAAAATTTTTGCTTCGGGACAAGTTAGGTCCGTTTGTTTTTTTTCCGTGAAGTCACGCTTAAGGAAGCCGTTTTAGCCTAACTCACAAACTGAACGATCTGGACATTTTCAGCCGGTGAAGTTTGGTTTTTCTCAGAGTAGTATATGTGTTAATGTCAGGGATTTTTTTTCAAAATCGGACCTGTGTAAATCTTGTGTAAATTTAAATTTCAGTGTGTATTTTTGTTTGAAGCTGTGTAAAATCTAAAAGCGTTGTTTTTCAGATATAATACGAAATACGTAAAATAAATTTCAACGTTATTTTCGTACTGCAATGTTGTTTTCGAATCATTCAAGCCAACGTTCTGCTAGCTGCACTTGCGTAACGACCGGGAAGAACCCACACGGGGGTCTGGAGGGCGGAGTCTCCCAGACGCTGAGGAAATTTTGTAAATTGTAATAAAATTCACAATGGACAAGATTAATCCGTTAAATGTCAAAACTAGGATTGCACAAATTCTAATTTCTGGAAAAACTTCGCCTACTGAACTGAAACGATTTCTTTATTTCTCCAACTTTTTGGAATAATTTTTCTCACAAACATGCTGGTTAAAAGGTTTGAAGCTTTAGTTGCTGCTGGGTATGGATCTATAATATGGACAGAAAACACCAATTCTACAATAGACACCTAGAACAGCGGGGGGTCTGGGGGGGCGGAGCCCCCCAGAAGTTGAGCAATTTTTTAAAATTTTCGCCAAAACCGTGTTGAAAAGTTGCATTCCTTTAGCTTTCGTTTTGAATATTTATTGTGCTAGACAGCAACAATTTTTTGTGGTTCAGACTGCTTTTTATGATAAAGGATATGTAGAAGAAACGATATTGAATCGTATCTACTTGCTATATATACTATACTATAATATTTGCACGCTGTACGTAAATAAATAATACGCAACTGGATAAGCAGAAGTATTTGCAGGAACAATAGAACACCTATTATAATCATGTCGCATTGCAGAAAACCATTGTAAATGATTGGAAAGAGGTGGCGGTCTGGGGGCGGCAGCCCCCAGCTAAAAGCTAGAGCTATTTTAAATATGAAAGGCTTGAAAACTATTTTTTCAGAGCACTTTTTTGCAAAAATATTCAGAAATTTGCTGTGTATTATGGTGTGTAAATTAGTTTTTCACTGTGTAAATTTAATTTTTTGTGTAAATACACAGTATTTTACACAAAAAGAAAACCATGGTTAATGTACCTTTTGGACAATTTTTCGCTGCCCGACCCGGCCGGTCACCTGTGCGGCCGGCCAAAAGTGGCCAGACCGCTAAGATGGCCAAAAAAGCCAATTCTGTGTCACGGCTACAGGGCTCAGGGAACAAGCTAGAGAGAACTTCCGTCGGCATCAGTCTGGGCAGTTTCCGCTAATATGGGTTGTTCAGCGAAGCTGTCCTGGCATTTACAACCGGCTTCTCCCATATTAACGTTTTAGAACCTAGTCCTCTGCTCGCTTAAAACCTAAAGTCCACCCATATTGCATTTTTTATGCTCTATCGGAGCATTTTTATTCTTATCTATTATGTATCTTTCTTTGTTGCAGCTTCGGGAACATCAGCAGTCACTGGTTAGCGAGGTGATGCGACTCTATAGAGAGAGTGATAATATGATCTGTCATGTTCGTGAGCAGTGTGAAGCGGCAATTCAAGAGCTGGAAGCCCTTCAGTCAGCCATGAAGAATGGAGAAGTCACCAGTCTTGAGATAGAAAATCGGCTGGGGCTGCTGGCTGGCAAATTTCAGCTGTCTGTAAGCATCTTTTTATTTAAAGATTTTTAGTTGCTTTATTTCTTTCTGTAAAGGAAGCACCATTTATAGATGCATTACTGGTAGCAACAGTTAGAGTATGACAAGCGTCTCTGTGCATTGTCAGCACGACACATCTTCTGCAGGCAAACTCCCCCCAATTGGGAACTAGCAATTCAAACAAATTCGGCCACTATATATTTGTGTTCTATAGCCAAAGTAGACACAAATTACCTCCGCGAATACGCTGATTGTGTTTTAAAGCTGTAACACACAAGTATAGGGCGACTGAACGTACTCCCGGTTCGACGGTTAAAGATGAAACGGAGGGGGGCAATGAAACCGCCTCCCTGCGAAATCCGATGGACAAGGACCCCATCAAATGGAGATCCCACAGGTGTCCCCTGGCATCCGTCTGGTCAACGGCGCTAAATGGGTTCCAATTTTGCGGGGCATGGCTGATCCTATCCCTTTCTGTTTTTATCATCAGTCATGTCGGAGCTGGATACGTCCTGTCCTTAAATTATGCTGCCGAGCGGGTGTACGCTTTTATTGCCCTATTTCGGGCTTCTCTTTGTGGTGTGCGTTGCGAAGACGTGTGCTGGGCATGGAGATGGAGGCTCCCCATATGGATAACCGATTGCCGCCAGCCAAGAAGAAGAAGAAGAAGATGAAACGGACACAACTGGCCCGGAAGCGAAATTCTTCAAGATTGACCAAAACTCTATTGTGGCTTGTTTTATTCGTCGTGTAGATTTCTGGGTTTAGTTTAGGCAAAATAAGGGTGGGGGACGCTCCCCCAACTAGTGGGGGGGGGGAGATCGAAAAGTGGTGGGGCATAAAATGGGCCAAAATGCTAAAAATGCAGTATAAATAGCTTGTTTTCCGCATATGCTGCTATAACTAAGCTAAAAGTGCTCATAAATTAAGTTTAGTACCAAAATAAACGATTTTTGACCAAAAAATTCCGGCGAAGCCGCAACAATTTTGAAAATTTTGACCAAACATCGTAAAAATATGACAATTTTTAGACACCTTGGGCACTGGCGGATCCATGATTTCGTGACGGGCGGGGCGGTAGAATTTTTCTAGCGGGGGGTCTGGGGGGCGGAGCCCCCCAGGAAGTTGAAAAAATTTTTGTTTTTGCAATAAAATCGGTCTTCGGATCTTTAATTCCTTTT
This sequence comes from Trissonchulus latispiculum, assembly GCA_030248195.1. Taxonomy (NCBI): domain Eukaryota; kingdom Metazoa; phylum Nematoda; class Enoplea; order Enoplida; family Ironidae; genus Trissonchulus; species Trissonchulus latispiculum. Next base: position 18,245 of record JASAND010021558.1, read on the forward strand.
ATACTGAAGAACTGAACAAATTTTTAAAAATTCTTGACATTTTTAGGCAAAAATGGTAATTTTCTCCGAAAAATCGGATGCATTTCAAACTTTTTCTTCACAAATGCAATATATATGCTGTTGAAAAGTAGAAAATTCGCGCCGAAGGCGGGAAATGTTTTGGTTTTTGCCCTTTTTCCTCTTTCTCTCCTTAATTTTTCCTACCTTCGAATCGCGACGAGGGGGCTGCCGCCCCCCCGCCCCCCCCCCTGGATCCGCCCCTGACCTTGGGGTGAGTGGGGGGGACCCCAAAAAAGTGGGGGTGGGGCCGAGTGGGGGGGAGGTGCTCGAATAGGGGGGACGCAAAAAGTGGGGACCCCCCTCACTAAAGTAAACCCAGGATTTCAACATGCCAAACTAGCCGAGCGTCTTTAAGTGTTAAGCATGCTGGTAAATGCTAGTTTAGGTCTTCAGGAACCAGTCGCAGCGCCTTTTACACCAATGGCGCTTTTCGCCACATCATAATTTCTGCAGGGTCTTCTTCTTTTGTTTTAGGATGACATCGAACGGATTTCAGCCTATTCCTTTCTGGACTACTGTGAGAATGGAATGAATATTAATCTTCAGACGGTTACACAGGCCAATAGACTTGGCTATATTCGGTGTTTTGATGCTCAACCTAATGATGTTTCTTTGGAGCCTATTACTGGTCCACAATCAGGGGTCTCCGCTCACCGGGCTGCTCAGAATAAGATCAACCATCCAATTGAATTTATGGTTAAATGTCGTTTGTCAGAGCCATATTTGATGGACCAGCTTTCGGCTGCTGTTAAAGACCAAAGGTACAAAGTTGTGATTGTCGTTTTTAGAAAATGTCCGTGCTTTAAGGATGACTGGTTTTGTGTAGTGTCACACGTCTCACCAGAAAAAAAAGAAAAAAACAGAAGAAACAGGAAAACCTCAAAGGCTAACCTTGGAAAACCGTAGTTTCAAAGTGAAGGCTAGAGTCAGAGCTTCCTTCGGTAGAGCCAGGCATACTAAGAATTGCCAACCACAATAGCAGAATCAAAAGAAATATGTATAAGAAACCTAAATATGAAATAAAAATAGAATAAAAACATATAAGAGACGGAAAACAAGTTGTGCAAAGAATATAAAAAATAGGAGAACATGTAAATAGGAAAAACAACAAAAAATGTTGGTGCAATTATTAACAACGAATATGCATCTAAACAAATAATTAAGTAATGTGATACATGGATTGTGTAGTATATATCTTAAAGATGAGTGCTCATAGCCCCATGCGTCTCATCGTCCAGCCTCACCAGGTGCGCACCTGGCATGGGGAAACTGGGCAGATATATACATTCCATGTGTGATGTTAGGGCTGGGCTATACAAGAAACAATTAAAAATTTTTTTGTTTAATACAATTAATTTTGCTTTTTTATAAAGATAGTTTTCGAATTAATTGAGATAGATTTTTATCTTGAATTTTTTGACTAAAAATTCTAATTTGATTATTTAGTTTATTTATAGAATAACCTCGCACGCGCAGTTTTTTAGACAAGCTATGAACAGCATTATTCCAAAAAGTTGCATTTTCAGATAATTTCCATAATCTTTGTAATTCATTTCTAAAAATTATATAAGAAGTTTTGCTGTTTTTCTGAAAAAAGTGTTCGATTAATATAATATACCTATGTATAATATGGGTGTAAAAAGCGCTGCGAGGACCTTTGAGACTCGTTCGAGTACCGTGCCAGCTCAATACTGAACGAAACTCGGCATGTTTGTTATCGTTGGAATCTACACGACGAATACAAGTTGCAAAAAAGTTTTGGTTAAAATTTTCAACTTTAAAAATTTTCTCTTCCGGACAGTCGTTTGACGGTCCGTTTGTTTTTTGTGTAAGTCACGCTTGAAAAAATGCAAATTTGTGCAGAGGTGTTTGAAAGATGTGGACGTTTTCAGCCGGAAAGGTTTAGATTTTCTGAATGCCGATATGGTTCCATGTGCCCCGCGCTGTATTTTTTGCTGCCCGGCCCGACATGCCACCTGCGCGGCCGGCCAAAAGTGGCCTAACGGCTTTTTTGGCCAAAAAACGGCCATTTTGTCACGGCTACAGGGCTCAGGGAACAAGCTAGAGAGACGCAGCTTGTTACATAAGAAACTTTGGGATGGGTAGCGTGTCATAACTTTGGCCGATTTTTGATTTAGGTCCTGGACCGTTCAGACGGCCGGCCCAAAGGAAGTCGGTCGAAATGGCCATTTTCGGAAGTCCCAACTCCACAGAAAATAGTCAAAAATAGGCCTAAATATGCAGATTTGGGCCATTTAGTGGGACGCATGTAAGGGTTATTGGGGTCGCTGAACACGAAGAGTATAGTCGCAGCGCTGTGCGGTCTGCTATCGTGCAGTAATGTTATGCAGCAGCCATAGCACGCTGTATGTAGGCTTACTGTAAACGGCTAAACATATGAAACTTGGTGATAATTGTATCTGTCGTAAGGGGAAACTGTAGCCATCAGTTGATGCACTCTCTAGCTTCCACCGTGCTGTATGTGCTGTTCTAAACACAGCGCCGTCGATAACAAAGTTATTCATTTGTCATTGGCATTTGAAATTCGGCATACAGATAGTTTAGGACATGACATGACTTGTTGCATAAGAAACGTTGTGATGAATAGCGTGTCATAACGTGAGCGATTTTCGATATCTGTCCGGGATCGTTCAGGCGGTCGTCCCAAAGTTGGTCCGGCCAAATAGCTATTTTCTGACAATTTCTAAGTCCCAACACCACAGAAAATAGTCAAAAATAGGCATAAATATGCAGTTTTGGGCCATTTACTAAATGACTTTTGTGCCTTCATTTAATACGACTCGTATTAAATCGGCAATGGTATTTGAAATACGGCATACAGATAGTTTAGGACATGACAAACTTTTATAGATTCGTTGTGTATACTTATCACGATGTTACTATATGGTAGTAGAGTGCTGCAGTAGAGTGTTGCAGAAGTACAGCACGGCCTATGCTAGTTGGAGATAAGTTGCAATCGGCTGAAATTCTGTAGGCAAGTGCAGAATAGCATTGGAAGTCATGCCGTTTAAGTCTCCTTTTTTGGCAGTGACGTTTGCGTTTGGTTGCGCTGCAGAGTGCTGTTGAAGTACAGCAGGACCTATACCTAACTACAGATAACTTGCAATCGGCTGACATTCTGCAGGCAACTGCGGAATAGCATTAGAAATTGTGCCATGTAAGTCTCCTTCTTTGGCATTGACGTTTGCGTCTGGTTGCGCTGCAGTAGAGTGCTGCTGAAGTACAGCACGGCCTATAACTAGCAACAGATAAACAGCAATCTGAAATTTTGCATATTACTGCAGAAGAGCATTAGAATGAGTGCTGCTGAAGTACAGCATATCTTATAACAAACTACAGATAACTTTCTGCAACTTTCTAAAATATTCTTGTGTAGTGGGTGAGGGCTTTTCTGCCAAAATCAAGAAAAAGGGAGAAATTGGTATTTTTCAAGCTTCTTTGTTCTATGGCTCGGTTGACTATTAATTATTGTGGGGAATTTTTAAAGTTTCTTTCATAAAGCTTTAACATTTTTGCTTAAATTCTACTGATAACCTTAAAAATGAAATAGGAAGACAGGAATAAAAATGCTCCGATATCCTGCTACATCTAAGCTAAAAAGTGCTCAAAAATCAAGATTTAGTACCAAAATAGACGATTTTTAACCAAAAAATTCCGGCGAAGCCGGAAAATTTTTGAAAATTTTGATCAAAAATCCTAAAAATTTGGCATTTTCTGGGCACCTTATAGTGAGTGGGGGGGGAGCCCAAAAAAGTGGGGGGGGGGAACGAGTGGGAGGGGGAGGGGTCGAGTGGGGGGGGACCCAAAAAGTGGGGGGGGTGGCGCGGCCCCCCCCCCCACCCCCCCCCCACTAAAGAAAACCCAGGGCTTTACTTCAAGCGTCTGATTCCGCGCTTTTAGTGCAGAAAATAAAAGTGAAAATTGGTAAATACAGTAAAAATTGGTGTATGTTGTATTAAGAGTTACATTAAATATATTAATTAAATTAATTAAATTATGGTGCATATTATATTATATGTAATTATTAAGTATTACGAGCATCACTATATATAGTTGCTTACACAGAGTTAGTGCTCACAAATTGGTAAACTGTTACTGAGGAACTGCCGCCAGCATCAGTCCGGGCAGTTTCCGCGAATATGGGTTGTTCAGTGAAGCTGGTCCATATTAGTGCGCTTTTAACCTAGTCCTCCCAGACCTTTACAACCTGCTCCTCCCATATAAACGTTTTAAAACCTAGTCCTCTGTCCGCTTAAAACCTAATGTCACCCATACTGCATTTTTCATGCTCCATCGGAGCAACATTTTTATTCTTGTTTTATATTATAAATTTGCGTAGAACGAGATCTTTTTAACGATACAAAAATTAGGCAATTCGGTTTAGGCATTGTCTTCCGAATCCGACAACACCGTTCGGCATTTTGAAGAATTATATGAAACTGTTTGTTGCCGCATTTGTAAGAGATTGTCTAAACGGAATTGCATAATTTTTACATCGTTAAAAAGATCTTGTTCAACGCAACGCAATGATATTGTTGTACGACTTTCCTAGCTCAGGTTACAGTATTTAATTTGTCGAAATCGCCCGTTTTTGAAAAATGTCAGCGTTGCGTGTTCACACGCTCAGAAGTCCCCCCCTAGATTTCGGCGTTAATGTTTCGAGCATATTGCATAATACATTAGGAATCGCGGAGTGTCTTACTCTTCCTATTATAAACTTTTGCTTATACGTTGTGCATTGCATGTTTAGATCGAATAACATTCCGATTCACTGGGAGCAGGCGGACAATCCCAGTTCAACAGGAAAGGATGATGCCAAATTTCTGCGTTTATCTTTCGTTCCCAAGACTGTTGGCGAGTACTCTGTCACTGTTCGACTGTATGGTGAAGAAATCTCTAATTGCCCACTGACTGTGTCTGTTGACGCTTCTGGTACAGTTGACACTAAAATAAACTTGACTGGAAAAACGGGTCAGGATGTCAGTCAGTCAGTTCAGCCGATAACTGGATCTGACAGTGGGGGCCTTCTGAGCCTGAAGCAGGAGCCAGCTACTGCTGACTTGCTCAACCTTAGCTCTAGTAGCATTCCTGTATCTGATTTGTTGGCGGGCAACTCTCAACCAGTCACCGATTCGACCTTGCTGGACGAGGAGCCAGTTTATGGGAAGCGTCGCACCACCAGAGACGTTCGTCTGTCCGCAGGCAGTGCTACTGGCAGTGAGAGCAGCAATTCAGCGTGGAGTCTTCCTGGCTCTACTCCCACCACATCTGGTGTTGTTGTCCAACAACAGGACGGCAGTTCTGGCCACACCATTCCAGCCCAGCCCTCTACAGCAGGTGCTTCATCTGCGCCTTCTGCACCGCCGGGTCCTATTATGTTGCGACCTCGATTTGCTCCGATGACGGCGCCCCCAGGCTCTGCTCCAATCCCGCCGCGTCAGCAGTCATCTATGACACGTGTTTTTCGACGAATGCCAGAAATTCTTGGGCCCAGAACCAGTTATCCGGTTCCTAGCTCGGCTTCTGGGAACGGTTCCCTGACTACCGACAATCTGACGCGCCAAGGATTTAGGCCGGTTGCACCGATTCTGCCGACATCGCCTATTCTAACGCCGATGCCTGCAAACTCAGCTTCTTCAGGTTTATCACAAATCCCTAAAACGGAATCGATGCTGTTGCCACCAGGTGGGATTTTAGTTTCCTGTGCTAAGTTGGCCCTTTTATGTCTCAGAAGTTTGCAACTTTGTCGCTTTAAAGGTTTTGAACTACAGAAAACGTTTTTGAAAAAATGTTGTTAACAATTTTTTCAAAGCTTCGACGTCCTATCTTTTTTCTGCTTGTCTGTTAGCTTTTAGCTTGTCTGTTCTTTTTTGGAATAATCTTTTAGCATATGGGATAATCATAGCTTATTGTTTCCTTTTACCTGTAAATTCTTATCCAAATTGTGCACTTTCCAATAGGCAAATCCTCTTTTTAAACAAAACGATTAAACGCTGGCTTATTTTTAGGCCAAAATTTATGGGGGAGGGCGATATGGGGGGGTTGGCTCACCAAAAGTGGGGGGCATATTTTTGGAAAAAATTTTGCAAATTTTTACGTTTTTTGTGTAAAAATTGCCAAAAATCGCTAAAAAAAGGCTAATTTTAGGTGTTTTTTACGTTAAAAAAGCGAAAATTTGGTTAAAATTCCTGCGAAGCCGGAAAAATTTTTGAAAATTTAGGGTAAAAATGGTGAAATCTGGCAATTTTTTGGCTTATGGGGGGAGGTAAAAATTTATGGGGGGAGGGGAACCTCTAATGGGGGGGGGAGGTTGCCGAGTGGGGGCCCCCATCCCCCCCCAGTAAAAATAAGCCAGAAACGTATGGTCCTTATTAATAGGACTTTTAAAAAAAATGTCAACATCTTACTGACTTAGTTTCCAGACCTCCATTGTGCGTTTTTCAAGCATTTCTTACACGGTGTATGGCGCTTCTGTCTTTCAAAGCATTGATAAAATCAGGACGATGACTTGGATATGACCCTGTCAAATATCTCTTAACTAAAACCCAGTGGTGGAAGTGGCTGGTAGTAGCTCATTCCACCGTGTGTAGGTTTTTTCAGGTAACTTTCTCTTGATGTAGTGACAAAAGTGTTATTGGACAGTCCAAACGTTATGACTTGTTTTGATTGGTTTGTTTATATTTATACGTATGTCTTTTGTTTTTCGTGTAGGGTTTGACGCTGCTGCTTCTGTTAATGGCAACATTAACATTTCTGATTTGGAAGACGAAGCCATTACTGTTGCACCGAAGCGAATGTCAACCAAAACGCTGTGTCCTCCCAGCATAACTGATGGCAAGAGTTTCCTACCTACCTCCGCAGACCTTTCTTCTACTTCGAATATATCTGATGATGTTAACCTTGCTGAAAACATTCCGCAGAAAGTGCTCAGTAAAAAGACTCTGGATTCCTTGAACGTCAGTCAATCTGTGCGAAACTTGGCCAAACCGGACTTGTGTAAGTTTTATTTACTTAAGGTGGTGATTCCATTTGGTATATACGACGTGGACGTTTTGAATTGGGTTTGCGCAGACGATTTTGGAACGTTTAATTTCAACATTCTAGCATTTCGTAGAATGATTAATTTTTCGAAACTGTTTGCCGACCACCCGTTGTATCAAGCTGAATACTGCCTATTAGAGGAAACGGTTAGAGCAATATATAAGTCATAAGCGAGTAGAAGCACTTTGTAAGGAAGGACAGAAGCAACTACACTGCAACTCGCAAGAAGTTTAAAAAACGGATGCTGGTTTCTGGAATGTGTACGCTAACCCAGCTAACAGCTAGCGCTTTTTAAAAACTTATAGCTTGAAATCTGTTTTTAGACTTTATATAGAATTTTTGCAAAATGTTTCATTTTTCGCCTGCTTTTACTCGCCCAGGTTTAGTTTTTCTATGTACCTTCGAAAGCCAGAACCCCAGCTTGGGCAGTCACAATGCTTCGTACGCAATCAGAAGGTGGTTGAGGAACCACTACGTACAATTCAACCACAAAAGGAACTGTGAATTATGGCCGTAATTCGCAACCGTTACATCTTCGTTGACCAATCGAGGCTTCCGTGCATCTCAACCGGGAATACGTAAGTTAACGTAGGATCGCTCCCATTGTTAGGGTTATCGCAATAAGATCAGGTCCCTGCTCGCTGCCGTCAGGTATATTTCCTCAACGATTAGCTACTACCACCCGTTCTTTCCCAGTTGTCTGATTCCTCCGTTGCTAACTTACCTGTCCCTGTAGCCACGTAAGAGGCTGCCGTCACAGACTAGAGGTCGGGGTGCAAAAAGAAAAGTTGTTTGTCATCTTTTCATTAATTGACCTGTTATCGTGGACCACAATTATTCATATTATGCAACTTAATAGTTTACTCAGAAGACTCAATTCGTTAGGTTGATTTCTCATGCTCCATTGCTATATATTGTCAATCTAAAGTGTATACCATTGTTTTTAGTAAGGATGGAATCCACAACAGTGACAGAATCCGAAGATTCTGCGCAGCGCGATATGCCCACTACAACTGAGAGTGGACCCGTGTCTCCGGGCACTCCGACTAAGGATGAAATTCCGGAAGGACAGCTGATTGATCTTAGTATGGACAATGGCGCCGTCTCCATTGGCGCTGCTTCTGCTCCTGTTGCTACTGTGGCTACTACTGCTACTACTACTGCAAAGTATATATATTTATATATTACGTACTGGTTGTGGTTGTAATGGTGGGGGAGGTTACGTTAAAATGATGAGAGGGACTACGACGAACGGTGTACACCTCTCTCTACTTTTTCAGAAAGAGATAGGCACATTTTGTTGCAACGGATTAGCAAGCCCTTTAGAAGTAAAATAGTCAGTTCGTACGTGATTGGTTGGTAATCTAATTTGATTTCATCTAAGGTTAGCATTAATTAGCAATATTTTTTAAACTTTTTGATTGGGTTCGGAAGTTTTGGAAGAACCTGATATATTACTTTAATCTGAAGTTTCTGAATCACATAGTGCATGTTTACAATGTAACAATCTCGCCATATTTAGTTAGCAAAAAGCCAAACATGTGACTGGTCAGAATTGTGCTTCCATATTTAGTTTGTATTAATGATTTTCTAGTTTGTGTGCAATACTATGTACGTTTTTGTTGTGTCGCAGAACTAAGCAGCGTCAGCCACTCTGTCCCGACGTGTCAGAGGAAAAATCGCCCGAGAAGTCTCGTAAAGGATCCCGTTCCTTCTATAGCGGGGGTAGTGGTTGCGGTGAGTCTTCACCGCAGCAAGTTGAGCTGTCCTATGCTGGTGCCGCTCGTATGGATCCATTTAATTCTCCGCTTGGTATCAGCCTTGTCTCTATGCTTGAAGACGATCCTAAGCGCAGAGGTATGTTTGAAGGTTAGAGATACTAGAGTACTCTGGAGTAAAGTTTTTGCTGCAACGACAAAGAAATTTCTCAGGCCGGGCAAAGCGAATGTCAGAATTAAGGTCCTAGCGGGGTGAACCGTCCGAGCCGTTTGAAATGCCTTATAGCTAGACACTTTAAGGTAGCTTTACGCAGTGTTTTCGTGTATGCGTGTCAGGTGTGTACGCATTATATGAGTACATGCATATGCACACAATATAAACGCATTTATACGTGCAATACATACTGAGTACTTTGTTCCAGTATATATGTAAATTACGTGCACGTAGCGTTGACTTTTGAGAGTCCAGTTTAATAGACTACTTACGCTTGGTGGGGGTCAAACAGCTGACATGTAGCGTATGCAATAGTCGCAAAGAAGAAAGCCTGGCTTACTGGCTGAATGTAAGGCAGAATAAGACGGCTTACTGGGCAGATTCTGCCCTGTCTTAATGAGAGGACGCCTTAGCTTATTCTGAACGGTTACTGAATAAGTATATGCTAATAAAGATGTTTCAGAAATTAAGGTAGGGCACGAATATTTGACAACATCCATCGTACTTGGGATTTGTAGGTAAAAATAAGTGGGGGAAAATATGATGATTATACTGCTATGACGTACCGCTGTTTCTAGGCTAAAAACTACTCAAAAATTCAGTTTTAGTTCCAAATAGACGATCCTGCGGTATAGCTTAAAACAAAGTTAATTTTTGCGAAGTTTGCAAATTCCGCGAACTTCGCGACATTTCGCTAATATTTCACTAAAAAGTTAGCGAATTTCGCGAAATCGTTAGATAGCTAATTTGAGGGATTTTCTCCTTATTTACAAAACAATTGGCAAAAAAATTTAAAATCTAATTTGGACACAAGATTTGGTGCCTTCGCGAAGTTCGCTAAAGTCTAGCGATGTTCGCATAATTTCGCGAAATTTGCCAAGATTTTAACGAATTTCGCTTAGAGTTTAGTGAAGTTCGCGTAGATTTTAGCGAATTTCCTTCACACTTCGCTAAAATCGTCGCAAAATTCACTAATATCTTAGGGAATTTCGCCAAATTATGCGGACTTCGCTAAACTCTAGCGAACTTCGCGAAGGCATCAAATCTTCAGTCCAAATTAGATTTTAAAATTTTTTTACCAATTTTTGGTAGATATGAAGAAACCCCTTAAATTTAGCTAGCTAACGATTTCGCGAACTTCGCTAACTTTTTCTACAAACTTCTCTAAATTTAGCGAAATGTCGCTTGCTTCGTGAAGTGCGCAAAAAATTAACTTTGTTTTGAGCTATACTGTATACAAGAATATGAGAAACCTTTTGACAGGTTTGGCTTTTTACGGGCACTTTTTACTGAGTGAAAGTCCGTAGGATGAATCTGGAGGAAGGAACGGAGCTGAGGAGGGGGGGGTCGTATTCCCAAAAGTGTTTGTACTCCCAGTATAAGACCCCAGCATACAATACACTCGTAACAGACCGCAAGCTTCATTAGGCCTGCGCCTGAACCCGAACCGAGTCATAATCCCACGGCCTGAACACAACCTCTGCCACGGTGGCCCGAAAGTCGTAAACGATATTGTATTCAACGTGTTCATAATAATTTATTGTACTATGCTTGCACAGTTGCGTTAACTGAGGTTTGATTTTGCATTTGCAGGTGTCCAAGGCACATTTGTGCGCGATATTGGAATTCGTGGACGTGCAGATCCTGTAGAAACTTGTTTGAGTTCTCCTATCGGATGTGGTAAAGACGAAGAACGAAATCACTATCTAATTTGTGATACTAGCCATAATGTGGTGCGTAGATGTACTTTGATTGAAATTGTATTGAAAATTGGGTTTTGCTTGGGCTGTGTATGCTCGGATGAAGGGAATTTGTAAATAGGATGAAGATAGAAATACGAAAAGGTGATAACTTAAAAATTCATTTGGCCTTAAAAAGCCGTTCAAACATTTCTACTTTCCAGCTGGCTGTTCTCTGTTACCTGTTTTTGCATTTAGGATTTTTTTACAAAATTAGCCTTTTTTACGTTTCAGGTTAAAATTTTTGATGCCACCAGTTTTTCACTTCTTGGCCAGATTGATGGTCAGAGTGGTCTGAAGTTTTGGCGCCCTTCCAATGTGATTGTGCTGAAGGATGGCTGCTATGTCGTTCGCGATGACAACGGGATTGCTAAATTTGGCAGTGACTTAAAACTGCGCCGTCGCACTCCTGGCAAAAAGTTGTATGGTATGTCTCTTGTTGTTTTAACTTGAGGCAAAAAGACGGAGTTCGTGAAAGTTCGTGAAAGTGGGAGGGTGTTCCCTCTCGCTAGTGGAGGAACTCCAAACGTGGAAAAATGAGGAATCTCAAGGTGACATACAAAAATCGGCTTATTTTTTATTTGTAATATCAAACGTTTTGAACGCTTCCAGTGTGCATGAAATATCGAGGGGGTAGAAATTTCATATCATCAGAGATGGAAAAACTTCAATAGATTAAAGTCTGAATCTAAGAAATTGCTATGTTGATTCTAAATAATTCGGCAAAGCCTAAAACTTGAAACTTTTGAACGAAACCGAAACGAAATATTGTTAATTTCTGGGTACATTTATTTGAATTGGAGTAAGCACAAAACGTGGGAGGGCAGCAGTCGGGGCCCCACCCTCCAGTTTGGAGTAATGTAGGCCCAGAACTGTGATGAATCTAATTTTCTCCTCTATCACTATTCACTTATATGTAACTGAAGCCGGTCTTACTTTAAACTCAACATGATGTCAGTCGAGTTATTCTAAATCGAATCCTTCGTCTCTTCACATTATGCATTTTTTCTGTTCCAATCGATCAATCAATCAATCGGTAATGGCTTGAGTGATTTTTGTGACGTCGTCTATGAGCTGTCCAAATCCTACTTTTTGATTCTTTGAAGCATTCCATGTGAATAGTCCATAGTTGATTTTGTAATGCTTGTTTTCATCGTTCATCCGTCGTTTTTACTGTTTTATTAAGTTGTTGTATTGTAGTTCTTGTGTTTGTGTTTTAGGGCTGGTTGTTCGGTCAGACGGGAAACTGATCTCTATTGATACCTCTGATGTTACCGCGCCAAAGATGAACATTTATGATCCTGGTAGCTTAGAGCTGGTGGACGTTGTGAAATTTTGTGGTCGAATTCAGCCACGTTCACTGATTCGTTTTGTGGGCATCTATAATGACCATATTGTTGTTACGGATTTAGGTACGCATTTATGTCTCTTTCATTCCGAACACTGATCTTTTTCATTTAGAGAGTAAATACGCTGGCCTTTGTGCCATAATCATTGAAGCAGAAAATTTGCAGTTAGTGTTTTAATATTAGTGTTTGTAAATTCAGTTTTTTTAATAACAGCTGCCAGTTCTTCCCCTATATCAGGCAAGTATTAGAAAATAGTTCGGTTACCCTTGAGGTCTGTACCTGTTTCTCGGTTTCTGATAAGCAGCATAATTATTTCTGACGCTTAGATTTTTCTCTTGCACCCTCTCCCGGCTTTAATCATTTAATCAACTGATAATAATGAAAAGGGATATTAACGATGAATAAATGGTTAAAACCAAAACATTTGCGTCTTTGACTTAAAATTTACATACTGAAAGACTAATTACACTGAATTTGATTTACTAATTTGATAATTTCTCCCGTTGCCCTTGTTGCAAAATGGTTTGTTCATCAATTTGTTCTATCCTTCGTTACATGTTCTTATTTCTGCATGAGTTAGCAGTCAACTTATGCAGGAGCTGATTACAGAAGGGAAGTTAGCTAGCCTACAATCCGTTGCGCCACTGCCACGAAGGTCCTGTTCTTTTTCCAACGAGAAAAATCTTTCGAATATTGAAGAATACTGAACATTACTTATAATTTTATCAGTGTATTGGTTTTTCAGGACTGCATAAGGTAACCGTTGCGAGCCCAGACGGACGCCATTTGAACACCTTCGGTGACGTGGGTTCTGTTCCTGGTTTGTTCAGTCAACCCTCGGGCGTCACCTTTGACGCTGAAGGAACCGCTTTGATCGGCGATGCAAATAATAATCGGGTCCAGGTAATGATTTCCGATCTGTTTCTTGTGACAGAAAAGTTTAAGCTGTTTAAATCTTTCGAAATTGACAGAACTCGGCGTTGTCGCTTGAAAACTCGTGTAATTGCATACTTTTTCTGAAAATTGAAAACGTTTGGCGACTGTGTGCTTTTCCTTACACAAAGATTTTGGACAAATTTTGCCAACCAGCTGAAAATTTGTACAATTTGTCAACAAAGAGTTGACTTTAAACGATGTCTGAATGATTTCTTACCAAAACAAATTACCCCTATATAAATTGTAAACAAGTAAAGTCGAACTTTTTTAGCTTAGTACACACTTTTTAAAAATAGCAGCATTTTTGGAGAAATTTGTACGCTACGCATCAGGAGGAAATCCGAAGGAAGTAATTGTTACACTTGTCGGTGTTCTATTCTAGAGCTATCTTCTTAAAAATGTGCGTGGAGTTTAAAAGCTGAAAAGATAAACAGATAAATAATTTAAATTTACCAGTTCAAATTTCATAGTTTTAAATTAAATTAAATGCAGTGTTGGCGGTCAGGCTGAAAATATCCCATACGATTTTGACTTACACAAGTTCTTCAACAATTTTTACTGCAGGATGGAATATTCGTCAGCTCAAGAGCAACGCAAGAGAACCTATGCTTTCAGCAAAGCAGTATCGATCCATCAGTGTGTTGTTATTTGTTTAGATGTTTGATTTGAGCGGAAAGTATTTGGGTCCAATTGTTCTGAACCAGTCCATCAGTCGCCCGTCGGATATTCATCTGACCCAGGACGGTCATTTGATGGTCATGAATCTTCGTCAACATTGCGTATCAATTTTCAAGTTATCGCCGATGCCCTAAGCTCTCTTTATGCTGAAACTCGCCATTTTCTTTGTACAAATGTTGGTTTTGTTTCATTGTTTCAATTTTTTAATTCCTGATAACTGTATTGCATTTTGTGGTGTGATAATCTTGTTTTTAGTATTATGTGCCTATTTTGTACTGAATGAAACTTTTGCGTTTTTATTAAGGATTTGCTGAGTTTATTTTGTCATCTGTTGCTATACTGTGTGTTTCCCTGTTTATGTCGGATTTTGTCGGAATTTCTACGAGGCACTGATTTCTGCTGGCCTGACTAGCTCTTATTGTGGGTTTCATACGTACTACTCATTTTTTTGTTTCTTCACTGTAGTGATGGAGATGTTGATGTTAATAGACTATACCACTTGAGAATGTTTTTATGTGGAAGGATCCCTTCGCAATCACGTTTGCCCACTACGTTTATGACACATACAAACGGGCCACAGTGAATTCAGTCCTTTTGTTTTGCTTGTTTTTGTTGTTTACTTATTTTGTATTGTTGAGACAGCTGTAACGTATCTGGAATTTTGAAAACGGGATTGTGGCTTATTTTTAAGCCAAAATTTGTGGGTAACTTTATGGCGGACCCACCCAAAATGAAATATAATGTTTTTGAAACATTTTCCGAATATGTACCTTTTTGTGTAAGACTCACAAAATTGCTAAAAATGACTAATTTTAGGTGGTTTTTAGGCTAACAGCGAAACTTTCGTTAAAATTGCAGAAATGGTAAGTGGCGATTTGTGGGTTATGGGGGGGGGGAGTAGGAATTTAGGGAAAGCATTTAATGGGGTGAGGTCGCCGCATGGGGGCTCACCACGCACCCCCCACTCTGCCACCCCCAGTAAAAATGAACCAGGGATTGGTCCTATTTCAAATGGTTTCAACTCTGAAGGGGTCGATGTGGAACATTAAAAAATTGCAGTTCACTAAAGGTAGCCAAAATTTGACTCTTCTGTCCCGAAAAGGAGGGAGTTCGCACGTCCCATCCAGCGGATCCAGCCGTAGTAAAGTAAATACTCCCATCTCGTCGGTTTCAGATGTAGAATTATTATCACGAGGGTGTAAGCTTTTTAAAATATTTTCCATTTTTTGTTTTAAAATCTGTTGTTACCGTCTCCGCTACTGTTCCCACGGAGTTGAATTACTCAAGTCTTAATGCAGGAAAAGCCACCGTGCTACTATATTTTGTGAAGAATAGAGGTTTAACAATTGGGTTAAGAATATGTAGATTAAAAGAATTTGTGTTAATTTGTGGGCCTTCGGCATATAGCTTGGGAAGGAGTATTTTCAAAATTCTTAGCATGTAAAAAGTGTTTTTCAAATAGTTTCAAATGTCTTCTACTTCTTGCCAGTTAAATAAATCAAATAGACGTATTTTTTACCTTATGTTTAATATTCCCCTCATCTGCCGCCACTTTTTACCAAAATTATTTTAACTTATTTAGTAGTCCCAACTGTTCCTGCCCTACTGTACCCAATGGTTAGTTTTTATGGTTAAAATTTTGTCTAAATGTCAGTTTTGTGTCCCTCTCCAGTGCGCCAAAGTAGCTCCCGACTTATATGCCCCTTCTATTCTAGGGCCTGCAGCGCGGTTGGGAGGATCTTCTACAAAATTTCTTATTTTACAGGACTTTTACTCATATTTTAACCGGTGTTTCGCGTTCTAGTTAACTTCAAGACTCCATTTAACCCCCCTCTACTTTAATTTTATTTAATTTATAAGTGCCACGAGGGTACTTGGGGACTTCTTTGTACCCTTTTGGTTCTTCTTATACATGCTTAAGCATGTTTTGGACTACTTTGTAGTCCTACCTTTAATTTTACTTACTTATATTTTACTTAAAGACTCCACAAACTTACTCCTAACCTTGCGCGAAACACTGGGATTTACTTACTTCTTTCTAAATTCTACTAAATTAACCTACCTTAATAACCCTTTAGGTTCTAAAATTTTGTGGAAGATCTGAAGGGAAGTGAGGTAGTCGAGGCGAGCTTAGGCCCACCCTCCCACCCAGCCGAAATTTGCGCTCTGTGAGCTGTGCGAGAGGTTACCTCCGTACCTTAGCCTGAAGATGCTCTCATGAAGCTGACATTCTGGTTCCTTTCTTATTTTCATAGTTCGTTTTCTTTTTATGGGTACTTGTCCTCGCCGTGACGGCTGGAGGACCTGGTCTTTTTCCCAATTGCGCACCGTCCCAGTGGCAATATAATGGCAGTTTCCAAGCGCATTTTTCTAGCCGGTCGTCACTAGTCCGCTGACGCCAAGTCAGCCCTAATCTTGTTCCAGTATTTAGTCTTGTTTAGCTAGTTTCTTTGCTTTTTATAATTTGTCATGTATCATAACTCGTTTTCTGTGTACGTACGTTGTGAGACCCATTTACCAAAAATTCGTCAAAAATTTTCGGAGCTTAAATTTTCAACTACTTTTTGGTTATGTTGTCCCTCGCAGGAGCTCGGGCGGTAAGCCCTGGGGAGTTGTAATGAGGCGGCGTGACGTCGATCCTCTAGAAATAGTATGTATGTGTGCTTGAAAGTATTTTGGATTGAAATTGTGTTAAGAATGTTATTTTGAAAGTAATTTATAATGTGTGAAATTTGTATTGAAAGTTTGTTTTGAAATATATGTGTAAAAGTCTTTTTGAGTTTTGTGTGCCTATGTAGAAAATACGTATATATGTGTCAGTCAGCCTAGCTACTAGCTGGCGCTGTGTGTATGCCTGTTTTTGCTAGAAATTTCCATCCTTTTCTCTCTCTAAAAGTTGGTCTTAATTTTATCCAATCAAATTCAACCACGCAGTCTCAAAAACTGGTCTTATCTAGACTTCTAAAATTTCATCAGTCTAGTGTCTCGTCCTTAACCTGTGTGGTCGTGTATTTTTACTGGTGCTCCCCGTATATTTTTCGTATTTGCTGTGCTTTATTCTGCCTATATTAGCTGTGCCCATTTATTGCCTACTTTATATGTCTAAAGGGTTTACCCCTCTAGGCTTCTAGTCGCTCCAGGTTAACCCTGTTGAGCTAGACCTTTCATATTTAATTTATCTCTATTTGTTCTTAAATATATTGTTCTTAAATCGTTTTGAATGCTTTTAAAAATTACTTCAATTACTTTAGATTTTCTCTTTTCTAGTTAGGCCCGTTCTTTGTAGTTTTCTCATAGTAGCTCTAGTATTTTATTGAGAAAGTTTTTATAGTCTTGTTTTGTGTTTTCGTGTATTATCTAGGTAACTTGTCCTCCTTACACTGCATTTATTATTCTAAATTCTGTACGCTATTTTCGGGGTCCGCCCCATTGTCAAACATATTATTTCAAGTAAATGTGGTCTCATTTATTGGGCCATGTTAGGGTGTCATTTTAGCCTAGGTTTTTGTATTAGCTTGTGTACTCGGTAGGTAAGGCTTTTCTGAGAATTTATTGGGTAGGCAGTTAGTTTATTTAAGCATGTACTTTTCAGCAAATTTGGGGTAGTTTCTATTTGAGTCGTTGCTCCTCATCGGTGGTTAAACTCCATTCGGTAGGATTCACTTAGGTTAATTTAGCGAGGTTAGTTAGGTCGACTGGAACTACATCTCCTCCAGGTTCGACGTTCTCCTTGTGCACAGTTTCCCACTCGTAAAGTTTGGTCGGTACACTTCCAACTTTACAGCAGGTTTAACGAATGTCTGAATATCACGTGATTTTTAAATCAGCCAGTGCGCACTCAAACCTCCAGGGATTTCAAAATTTTTTAGTTCTGCTCATATATAAGAGATTCTAGTATGCATATAATGAAAATTATTAACGAGACCCTTTATATATAATTCACTGGAAGCTTAAACCTAAATACAGAGTTAAAACATTTTTAACTCGACTTGCTTAAACCTTAAACCTTAAACCTAAAACCTTAAACCTTAAACCTAAAACCTTCCAGTGTGAACACTTCGGCATAAATAAACTAGTTTAACCTTAAACCTTAAACCATAAACCTTAAACCTTAAACCTTGTGCAGTGTGAACCGGGCTTTAGTTTAAAAATTTACGCATCTGTCCAACCCTGTTCTGGACACATAGATAATTTACTCATCTGTCCGGACAGAATGCGATAATTGTAAGAATTTATGTATGTCTGCGCACGTGCATAATTTATCTATCTGTCTGGACACTTTCAGAAGTGTGCAATTTACTCATTTGCCCGTAACAGATACAAGTGGACAACAACTTAACAAAATAACATTGAGTAACATTGAGGCATGACCTTGCACCTTGGCATTCCATAATAAAGTAGTAAACACCAGGGGTCTGGGGGCGGAGCTCCCACAACCAGAAGAAATTTTTGGAAAAAAACGGAAAAATTGCTGGTTTATCTTCAGTAGTCAGAATTTCATATGTCAGAATTTCATTAGTCAGAAACTAACTTTTCAAACTTTCATTAGTCAGAATTTAGGTTTTTGAAATAATATAAGTTGGACTTTCATTTGTCAGAATTTCAAAAGTCAGACAGAATTTCATTAGTCAGAATTTCATTAGTCAGAATTTCGATTGTCAGAATTTCACAGAAAAGCACAGTTCTTCCTGTCGCAAAGTGTAACAAACAGGCTGATCTTGATTATAATTTCATAAAATGATTTCTAGTATGTCTTGGCTCTACCACCAGCAACGAGCAACTCAAAAGGGTTCCCCAACAACTGGATTGGTTCCCGCGTACATCTACCTACATTTTACAGACAGGAAATCACGATAGGCTTTTCGTTTGAATTCTAAAGGAACCAGAATGGCGAAGAGTAGGTACGTAATAACTGTTGGATTATGTACTCTTGGTATATATGGCGCAAATCATCAATGATCTTTCTGAAGAAGAGTTAAGAGCTACAAAAGAGTTGATTTTAACTGTGCTCTAAAACTACTCTCCCCTACTTTATCGGGAAAGGTCCTATGACTGCGCAGCAACGTGCAAAATTTTGAAGAAACAAGAAAAATAAAATTCTGACTTACGAAATTCTGACTAATAAAATTCTGACTTATGAAATTCTGACAAATGAAAGTTCAGCTTACATTATATATTTGAAAATTTAAATTCTGACTAATGAAATTCTAACTAACGAAATTCTGACTAATAAGATTCTGACTGATGAAAGTAGACGAAATTGCAAATTGAAAGTGAAAGTAAAAATTTAAAGTTTTCACTTTTACAAAAGTGAATTATGTCCGGAAATAATTTTGCGTCTAGCTTGCGTCCCGTTAAACTTTCGTTGCGAAGAAGTAGAACAATAAGAAACTTTGCGCCGCACATCTGGACGCAAAAAACCTGGCCCAGACACAGACATCCACAATATCTTCATAATCTAGCCTTACGTTGGTTTGTCCAGAAGGTACATGCTGCTGAAACCACACTCCCTAACTTTTAGTGAACTGACACCCAAGGTTGCCAAATCTCACCCTCACAACCACCAAACCAAGACTTAGAGCAACACAGCCAACGACTATGCCCTCAACATTTCAAAACCTTGATAAAAAGCTAGCAAACTTGTTCTGAAACTTTACTAACAAATCAGAAATGGCACCGATTCTAAGCTTGATTGAAAATTAGATAATACTGAGATTTAAGATGTTGAGAAATTCTAATTTAAATTTTTACCCTCTACCACTTTCACGATCTGTTCTCCTGACTATATCTGTAATCGAAAAAATCCCAACATATCCTTAATATATACTGTCTAAATATTTCATTCTACTAAAACTGTAACTTTCACCTGTGCAGCTGTAGACAGAAAACCTTTCTAAGCTACCACACTAATCTAAAATTATAATTCTGTTTTATCCGCTCCTAGCTTTACTGCCTCGTCTAATGTTTAAGCCGTTCGGGTTGAACTTCGAGTCTGCGGGCCTGTTGGTTGCCTTAGCTAACATTACTAACCCTCCTTATGCCCATAGCCTTAAATAAAACGAACGACGGATTTACTAAGTATTTACAGTTGCAGTGTTGAATTTGCAAAAAGAACTAGAACAACACAAAAGGCACTGAAACAAAATACACTCTTTTGACAAAAATTACTGTAACAACATTATGTCAGGGTACAATAATTGTAGTTTCTTTAACTGTTAATTAACTCCCATTTACTTAGAGTTAAAGCAGAACAAGTTTAATGAAAATCCATAACTGGAAACTCAACGCAATTATTGCGCTAAACACAAAAGCAATAAAAGCATGAACTCAAGATTCAGCTAGCTGCAAGGTGTAAACACCCAGAATAGCTGTTGTTAGCACCTTGGTTAACACCCTGCTTACAGTCCGGATAGCTTCATAAGATGACAAAAATAGAACGTAAATCAAAAACGAAATAGTATTAGGTTAGTTAAACTTTACTTGAAAACTCATTCAAACATTAAACTGATCTCAAATTTCAGTGCAAAAGAATTAAAAATTAAACACGCAACCACTGGCTGGTGCCACCCATTCACTACCGTAGAATTCCAACTCTAATTATTAAACATATAGCAATGCAATGCAATTCTGCATAAAATGTTCAACAAAGCATTCAATCAAAAGACTATCAATAAATCAGTGAACGAACACTACGTACTAACCACCGTTACGGGCTAATAAAAATAAGAGGGCTCGATAGCGGGAAGATATCATGACTGCCGAAACAGCAAAAAGAGTAATGTTAAACATAAGGTAAAAATACGTCTATTTGATTTATTTAACTGGCAAGAAGTAGAAAACATTTGAAACTATTTGAAAAACACCTTTTACATGCTAAGAATTTTGAAAATACTCCCTCCCAAGCTATATGCCGAAGGCCCACAAATTAACACAAATTCTTTAAATCGACATATTGTTAAATTGTTAAAATTCAAAATTGTCAAAACCCAATTGTTAAACCTCTATTCTTCACAAAACGTGCTATAGTAGCACGGTGGCTTTTCCTGCGTTAAGACTTGAGTAATTCAACTCCGTGAGAACAGTAGCGGAGACAGTAACAACAGATTTTTAAAACGAAAAATGGAAAATATTTTAAAAAGTTTACACCCTCGTGATAACAATTCTACATTTCAAACCGACGAGATGGGAGTATTCACTTTATTACGGCTGGATCCGCTAGATGGGTGGTGCGAACTCCCTCCTTTTCGGGACAGAAGAGTCAAATTTTAGCTACCTTAGTGAACTGCAATTTTTTAATGTTCCACATCGACCCCTTCAGAGTTGAAACCACTTGAAATAGGACCAATCCCTGGCTCATTTTTACTGGGGGTGGCAGGGTGGGGGGTCCGTGGTGAACCCCCATGCGGCGACCTCCCCCCATTAAATGCTTTCCCTAAATTCCTACCTCCCCCCATAACTCACAAAATAATCACCACCAACCATTTCTGCAATTTTTAACGAAAGTTTCGCTGTTAGCCTAAAAACCACCTAAAATTAGTCATTTTTAGCGATTTTTGTGAGTTTTACACAAAAAGGTATTCGGAAAATGTTACAAAAATATTATGTTTCATTTTGGGTGGGTCCACCATAAAGTTCAAATTTTGGCTTAAAAATAAGCGATAATACCGTTTTCAAAATTCCAGATACGTTGCAGCTGTCTCAACAATACAAAATCAGTAATTAACATCAACATCTCCATCACTACAGTGAAGAAACAATAAAAAGTAGTACGTATGAAACCCACAATAACGGAGAGCTAATCAGGCCTGCAGAAATCAGTGCCTCGTAGAAATTTCGGCAAAATCCGACGTAAACAGCGATACACACAGTACAGCAACAGATGACAAAATAAACTCAGCAAATCCTTAAAAAACGCAAAACAGCTTCGCTCAGTACAAAATACATAATACTAAAAACAAGATTATCACACCACAAAATGCAATACAGTCATCATCAGGAATTAAAAAATTGTAACGAGGAAACAAAACCAACATTTGTACAAAGAAAATGGCGAGTTTCAGCATGAAGAGCTTAGGGCATCGGAGATAACTTGAAAATGGATACGCAATGTTGACGAAGATTCATGACCATCAAATGACCGTCCTGGGTCAGATGAATATCCGATGGACGACTGATGGACTGGTTCAGAACAATTGGACCCAAATACTTTCCGCTCAAATCAAACATCTAAACAAATAACAACACACTGATGGATCGATACTGCGTTGCTGAAAGCATAGGTTCTCTTGCGTTGCTCTTGAGCTGACGAATATTCCATCCTGCAGTAAAAATTGTTGAAGAACTTGTGTAAGTCAAAATCGTGTGGGATATTTTCAGCCTGACCGCCAACACGGCATTTAATTTAATTTAAACTATGAAATTTGAACTGGTAAATTTAAACTATTTATCTGTTTTTATCTTTTCAGCTTTTAAACTCCACGCACATTTTTAAGAAGATAGCTCTAGAGTAGAACACCGACAAGTGTAACAATTACTTCCTTCGGATTTCCTCCTGATGCGTAGCGTACAAATTTCTCCAAAAATGCTGCTATTTTTAAAAAGTGTGTACTAAGCTAAAAAAGTTCGACTTTACTTGTTTACAATTTATATAGGGGTAATTTGTTTTGGTAAGAAATCATTCAGACATCGTTTAAAGTCAACTCTTTGTTGACAAATTGTACAAATTTTCAGCTGGTTGGCAAAATTTGTCCAAAATCTTTGTGTAAGGAAAAGCACACAGTCGCCAAACGTTTTCAATTTTCAGAAAAAGTATGCAATTACACGAGTTTTCAAGCGACAACGCCGAGTTCTGTCAATTTCGAAAGATTTAAACAGCTTAAACTTTTCTGTCACAAGAAACAGATCGGAAATCATTACCTGGACCCGATTATTATTTGCATCGCCGATCAAAGCGGTTCCTTCAGCGTCAAAGGTGACGCCCGAGGGTTGACTGAACAAACCAGGAACAGAACCCACGTCACCGAAGGTGTTCAAATGGCGTCCGTCTGGGCTCGCAACGGTTACCTTATGCAGTCCTGAAAAACCAATACACTGATAAAATTATAAGTAATGTTCAGTATTCTTCAATATTCGAAAGATTTTTCTCGTTGGAAAAAGAACAGGACCTTCGTGGCAGTGGCGCAACGGATTGTAGGCTAGCTAACTTCCCTTCTGTAATCAGCTCCTGCATAAGTTGACTGCTAACTCATGCAGAAATAAGAACATGTAACGAAGGATAGAACAAATTGATGAACAAACCATTTTGCAACAAGGGCAACGGGAGAAATTATCAAATTAGTAAATCAAATTCAGTGTAATTAGTCTTTCAGTATGTAAATTTTAAGTCAAAGACGCAAATGTTTTGGTTTTAACCATTTATTCATCGTTAATATCCCTTTTCATTATTATCAGTTGATTAAAGCCGGGAGAGGGTGCAAGAGAAAAATCTAAGCGTCAGAAATAATTATGCTGTTTATCAGAAACCGAGAAACAGGTACAGACCTCAAGGGTAACCGAACTATTTTCTAATACTTGCCTGATATAGGGGAAGAACTGGCAGCTGTTATTAAAAAACTGAATTTACAAACACTAATATTAAAACACTAATTGCCAATTTTCTGCTTCAATGATTATGACACAAAGGCCAGCATTACTCTCTAAATGAAAAAGATCAGTGTTCGGAATAAAAGAGACATAAATGCGTACCTAAATCCGTAACAACAATATGGTCGTTATAGATGCCCACAAAACGAATCAGTGAACGTGGCTGAATTCGACCACAAAATTTCACAACGTCAACCAGCTCTAAGCTACTAGGATCATAAATGTTCATCTTTGGCGCGGTAACATCAGAGGTATCAATAGAGATCAGTTTCCCGTCTGACCGAACAACCAGCCCTAAAACACAAACACAAGAACTACAATACAACAACTTAATAAAACAGTAAAAACGACGGATGAACGATGAAAACAAGCATTACAAAATCAACTATGGACTATTCACATGGAATGCTTCAAAGAATCAAAAAGTAGGATTTGGACAGCTCATAGACGACGTCACAGAAATCACTCAAGCCATTACCGATTGATTGATAGATCGATTGGAACAGCAAAAAAGCATAATGTGAAGAGACGAAGGATTTTGATTTAGAATAACTCGATTGACATCATGTCGAGTTTAAAGTAAGACCGGCTTCATTATATAAGTGAATAGTGATAGAGGAGAAAATTAGATTCATCACAGTCCTGGGCCTACATTACTCCAATCTGGAGGGTGGGACCCCGACTGTTGCCCTCCCACATAATGTGCTTACTCCAATTCAAATAAATGTACCCAGAAATTAACAATTTTTCGTTTCGGTTTCATTCAAAATTTTCAATTTTTAGGCTTTGCCGAATTATTTAGAATCAACATAGCAATTTCTTACGTTCAGACTTTAATCTATTGAAGTTTTTCCATCTCTGATGATATGAAATTTCTACCCCCTCGATATTTCATGCACACTGCAGGCATACCAACCAGGAAGCGCTCAAAACGTTTGATCTTACAAATTAAAAATAAGCCGATATTTGTCACTTGAGTTTGGAGTTCCTCCACTAGCGAGAGGGAGCACCCTCCTACTTTTACGAACTTTCACGAACTCCGTCTTTTTGCCTCAAGTTAAAACAACAAGAGACATACCATACAACTTCTTGCCAGGAGTGCGACGCCGCAGCTTTAAGTCACTGCCAAATTTAGCAATCCCGTTGTCATCGCGAACCACATAGCAGCCATCCTTCAGCACAATCACATTGGAAGGGCGCCAAAACTTCAGACCACTCTGACCATCAATCTGGCCAAGAAGCGAAAAACTGGTGGCATCAAAAATTTTAACCTGAAACGTAAAAAAGGCCAATTTTGTAAAAAATCCTAAATGCAAAAACAGGTAACAGAGAAGAGCCAGCTGGAATGTAGAAATGTTTGAACGGCTTTTTAAGGCCAAATGAATTTTTAAGTTATCACCTTTTCGTATTTCTATCTTCATCCTATTTACAAATCCCTTTCATCCGAGCATACACAGCCCAAGCAAAACCCAATTTTCAATGCAATTTCAATCAAAGTATATACATCTACGCACCACATTATGGCTAGTATCACAAATTAGATAGTGATTTCGTTCTTCGTCTTTACCACATCCGATAGGAGAACTCAAACAAGTTTCTACAGGATCTGCACGTCCACGAATTCCAATATCGCGCACAAATGTGCCTTGGACACCTGCAAATGCAAAATCAAACATCAGTTAACGCAACTGTGCAAGAATAGTACAATTATTATGAACACGTTGAATACAATATCGTTTATGACTTTCGAACCACCGTGGCAGAGGTTGTGTTCAGGCCGTTAATGACTCGGTTCGGGTTCAGGCGCAGGCCTAATGAAGCTTGCGATCTGTTACGAGTGTATTGTATGCTGGGGTCTTATACTGGGAGTACAAACACTTTTGGGGATACGACCCCCCTCCTCCTCAGCTCCGTTCCTTCCTCCAGATTCATCCTACGGATTTTCACTCAGTAAAAGGTGCCCGCAAAAAGCCAAACCTGTCAAAAGTTTCAAATATTTGAAGGTTTCTCATATTCTTGTATACAGTATAGCTCAAAACAAAGTTAATTTTTTGCGAACTTCACGAAGCAAGCGACAAATTTAGAGAAGTTTGCAGAAAAAGTTAGCGAAGTTCGAAAAATCGTTAGCTAGCTAAATTTGAGGGGTTTCTTCATATCTACCAAAAATTTGAAAAAAATTTTAAAATCTAATTTGGACTGAAGATTTGGTGCCTTCGCGAAGTTCGCTAGAGTTTAGCGAAGTTCGCATCATTTGGCGAAATTCGCAAAGATATTAGCGAATTTTGCGGCGATTTTAGCGAAGTGTGAAGGAAATTCGCTAAAATCTACGCGAACTTCACTAAACTCTAAGCGAAATTCGCTAAAATTTTGGCGAATTTCGCGAAATTATGCGAACTTCGCTAGACTTTAGCGAACTTCGCGAAGGCACCAAATCTTGTGTCCAAATTAGATTTTAAAATTTTTTGCCAATTGTTTGGTAAATAAGGAGAAAATCCCTCAAATTAGCTATCTAACGATTTCGCGAAATTCGCTAACCTTTTAATGAAATATTAGCGAAATGTCGCGAAGTTCGCGGAATTTGCGAACTTCGCAAAAATTAACTTTGTTTTAAGCAAAGCTATACCGTAGAATCGTCTATTTGGAACTAAAACTGAATTTTTGAGTAGTTTTTAGCCTAGAAACAGCGGTACGTCATAGCAGTATGATCATCATATTTTCACCTTTATTCCCCTTTCCACTAGTGGTGGAGCCAGCCCGATTCCCCCACTTATTTTTACCTACAAATCCCAAGTACGATGGATGTTGTCAAATATTCGCGCCCTACCTTAATTTCTGAAACATCTTTATTAGCATATACGCATAGCATTATCATATTAGCATTAGCATATTAGCATATATAGCATATCATATATATGAAATTGTTCAGGAAAAAGTTTTTGCTATGACTTTTCGCCAATTTTGTTAACTTTACTTCAACTTTGGCGAAAATCGCCATTAGTTGGCGATGTCTCCAATTGTTAAAACTTCTCCAACTGACACTCTTTCCGTGAAATGTACCGTACTTATTCAGTAACCGTTCAGAATAAGCTAAGTGTCTAGCTATAAGGCATTTCAAACGGCTCGGACGGTTCACCCCGCTAGGACCTTAATTCTGACATTCGCTTTGCCCGGCCTGAGAAATTTCTTTGTGACTGCAGCAAACACTTTTCTCCAAAATACTCTAGTATCTCCAACCATCAAACATACCTCTGCGTTTAGGATCGTCTTCAAGCATAGAGACAAGGCTGATACCAAGCGGAGAATTAAATGGATCCATACGAGCGGCACCAGCATAGGACAGCTCAACCTGCTGCGGTGACGACTCACCGCAACCACTACCCCCGCTATAGAAGGAACGGGATCCTTTACGAGACTTCTCGGGCGATTTTTCCTCTGACACGTCGGGACAGAGTGGCTGACGCTGCTTAGTTCTGCGACACAATAAAAACGTACATAGTATTGCACACAAACTAAAAAATCATCAATACAAACTAAATATGGAAGCACAATTCTGACCAATCACATGTTTGGCTTTTTGCTAACTAAATATGGCGAGATTGTAACATTGTAAACATGCACTATGTGATTCAGAAACTTCAGATTAAAGTAATATATCAGGTTCTTCCAAAACTTCCGAACCCAATCAAAAAGTTTAAAAAATATTGCTAATTACTGCTAACCTTAGATGAAATCAAATTAGATTGCCAACCAACTACGTACGAACTGACTATTTTACTTCTAAAGGGTTTGCTAATCCTTTGCAACAAAATGTGCTTATCTCTTTCTGAAAAAGTAGAGACAGGTGTACACCGTTCGTCGTAGTCCCTCCCATCATTTTAACTACCATCCCCCACCATTACAACCACAACCAGTACGTAATATATAAATATATATACTTTGCAGCAGTAGTAGCAGTAGTAGCCACAGTAGCAACAGGACCAGAAGCAGCGCCAATGGAGACGGCGCCATTGTCCATGCTAAGATCAATCAGCTGTCCTTCCGGAATTTCATCCTTAGTCGGAGTGCCCGGAGACACGGGTCCGCTCTCAGTTGTAGTGGGCATATCGCGCTGCGCAGAATCTTCGGATTCTGTCACTGTTGTGGATTCCATCCTTACTAAAAACAATGGTATACACATTAGATTGACAATATTATATAGCAACGGAGCATGAGAAATCAACCTAACGAATTGAGTCTTCTGAGTAAACTATAAAGCTGCATAATATGAATAATTGTGGTCCACGATAACAGGTCAATATTAATGAAAAGATGACAAACAACTTTTCTTTTTACAGCCCGACCTCTAGTCTGTGACGGCAGCCTCTTACGTGGCTACAGGGACAGGTAAGTTAGCAACGGAGGAATCAGACAACTGGGAAAGAACGGGTGGTAGTAGCTAATCGCTGAGGAAATATACCTGACGGCAGCGAGCAGGGACCTAATCTTATTGCGATTACCCTAACAGTGGGAGCGATCCAACGTTAACTTACGTATTCCCGGTTGAGGTGCACAGGAGCCTCGGTTGGTCAACGACGATGTAACGGTTGCGAACTACGGCCATAATTCACAGTTCCTTTAGTGGTTGAATTTTACGTAGTGGTTCCTCAACCACCTTCTGATTGCATACGAAGCATTGTGACTGCCCAAGCTGGGGTTCCGGCTTTCGAAAGTACATAGAAAAACTATGGGCGAGTAAAAGCAGGCGAAAAATGAAACATTTTGCAAAAATTCTATATAAAGTCTAAAAATTGATTTCAAGCTTATAAGTTTTTAAAAAGCGCTAGCTGTTACCTGGGGGCTGCGTACACATTCCAGAAACCAGCATCTTTTTTAAACTTCTTGCGAGTTGCAGTGTAGTTGCTTCTGTCCTTCCTTACAAAATGCTTCTGCTCGCTTATGACTTATATATTGCTCTAACCGTTTCCTCTAATAGGCAGTTTTCAGCTTACAACGGGTGGTCGGCAAACAGTTTCGAAAAATTAATCATTCTACGAAATGCTAGAATGTTGAAATTAAACGTTCCAAAATCGTCTGCGCAAACCCAATTCAAAAAGTCCACGTCGTATATACCAAACGGAATCACCACCTTAAGTAAGTAAAACTTACACAAGTCCGGTTTGGCCAAGTTTCGCACAGACTGACTGACGTTCAAGGAATCCAGAGTTTTTTTACTGAGCACTTTCTGCGGAATGTTTTCAGCAAGGTTAACATCATCAGATATATTCGAAGTAGAGGAAAGGTCTGCGGAGGTAGGTAGGAAACTCTTGCCATCAGTTAAGCTGGGAGGACACAGCGTTTTGGTTGACATTCGCTTCGGTGCAACAGTAATGGCTTCGTCTTCCAAATCAGAAATGTTAATGTTGCCATTAACAGAAGCAGCAGCGTCAAAACCTACACGAAAAACAAAAGGCATACGTATAAATATAAACAAACCAATCAAAACAAGTCATAAAATTTGGACTGTCCAATAACACTTTTGTCACTACATCAAGAGAAAGTTACCTGAAAAAACCTACACACGGTGGAATGAGCTACTACCAGCCACTTCCACCACTGGGTTTTAGTTAAGAGATATTTGACAGGGTCATATCCAAGTCATCGTCCTGATTTTATCAATGATTTGAAAGACAGAAGCGCCATACACCGTGTAAGAAATGCTTGAAAAACGCACAATGGAGGTCTGAGTCAGTAGGATGTTGACATTTTTTAAAAGTCCTATTAATACAATGACCATACGTTTAATCGTTTCGTTTAAAAAGAGGATTTGCCTTTTGGAAAGTGTACAATAAATTTGGATAAGAATTTACAGGTAAAAGGAAACAATAAGCTATGATTATTCCATATGCTAAAAGATTCCAAAAAAGAACAGACCAGCTAAAAGCTAACAGACAAGCAGAAAAAAGATAGGACGTCGAAGCTTTGAAAAAATTGTTTAAAACATTTTTTCAAAAACGTTTTATGTAGTTCAAAACCTTTAACACGACAAAGTTGCAAACTTCTGAGACATATATAAAAGGGCCAACTTAGCACAGGAAACTAAAATCCCACCTGGTGGCAACAGCATCGATTCCGTTTTAGGGATTTGTGATAAACCTGAAGAAGCTGAGTTTGCAGGCATCGGCGTTAGAATAGGCGATGTCGGCAGAATCGGTGCAACCGGCCTAAATCCTTGGCGCGTCAGATCGTCGGTAATCAGGGAACCGTTCCCGGAAGCCGAGCTAGGAACCGGATAACTGGTTCTGGGCCCAAGAATTTCTGGCATTCGTCGAAAAACACGTGTCATAGATGACTGCTGACGCGGCGGGACTGGAGCAGAGCCTGGGGGTGCCGTCATCGGAGCAAATCGAGGTCGCAACATAATAGGACCCGGCGGTGCGGAAGGCGCAGATGAAGCACCTGCGGTAGATGGCTGGGCTGGAATGGTGTGGCCAGAACTGCCATCCTGTTGTTGGACAACAACACCAGATGTGGTGGGAGTAGCAGTAGAACCAGGAAGACTCCACGCTGAATTGCTGCTTTCACTGCCAGTAGCACTGCCAGCGGACAGGCGAACGTCTCTGGTGGTGCGACGTTTCCCATAAACCGGCTCCTCGTCCAGCAAGGTCGAATCGGTGACTGGCTGAGAGTTGCCCGCCAACAAATCAGATACAGGAATGCTACTGGAGCTAAGGTTGAGCAAGTCAGCAGTAGCTGGCTCCTGCTTCAGGCTCAGAAGGCCCCCATTGTCAGATCCAGTTATCGGCTGAACTGGCTGACTGATATCCTGACCCGTTTTTCCAGTCAAGTTTATTTTAGTGTCAACCGTACCAGAAGCGTCAACAGAAACAGTCAATGGGCAATTAGAGATTTCTTCACCATACAGTCGAACAGTGACAGTGTACTCGCCAACAGTCTTGGGAACGAAAGATAAACGCAGAAATTTGGCATCATCCTTTCCTGTTGAACTGGGATTGTCCGCCTGCTCCCAGTGTATCGGAATGTTATTCGATCTAAACATGCAATGTACAACGTATAAGCAAAAGTTTATAACAGGAAGAGTAAGACACTCCGCGCTTCCTAATGTATTAAGCTTGCAATATGCTCGAAACATTAACGCCGAAATCTAGGGGGAGACTTCTCAGCGTGTGAACACGCAACGCTGACATTTTTCAAAAACGGGCGATTTCGACAAATTAAATACTGTAACCTGAGCTAGGAAAGTCATACAGCAATATCATTGTGTTGCGTTGAACAAGATCTTTTTAACGATGTAAAAATTATGCAATTCCGTTTAGACAATCTCTTACAAATGCGGCAACAAACAATTTCATGTAATTCTTCAAAATGCCGAACGGTGTTGTCGGATTCGGAAGACAATGCCTAAACCGAATTGCCTAATTTTTGTATCGTTAAAAAGATCTCGTTCTACGCAAATTTATAATATAAAACAAGAATAAAAATGCTGCTCCGATGGAGCATGAAAAATGCAGTATGGGTGACCTTAGGTTTTAAACGGACAGAGGACTAGGTTTAAAACGTTTATATGGGAGGAGCAGGTTGTAAAGGTCTGGGAGGACTAGGTTAAAAGCGCACTAATATGGACCAGCTTCACTGAACAACCCATATTCGCGGAAACTGCCCGGACTGATGCTGGCGGCAGTTCCTCAGTAACAGTTTACCAATTTGTGAGCACTAACTCTGCGTAAACAACTATATATAGTGATGCCCGTAATACTTAATAATTACATATAATATAATATGTACCATAATTTAATTAATTTAATTAATATATTTAATGTAACTCTTAATACAACATGCACCAATTTTTACTGTATTTACCAATTTTTACTTTTATTTTCTGCACTAACAGCGCGGAATCAGACGCTTGAAGTAAAGCCTAAGGTAAAGCAAATATTTCAAATCAGCAAGCTCGCGTTGAAAGCTGACGAATTTAGAACTTACGCCAATAAAGTTGAAATCCGGAGTGGAGCATGCGTACCCGCGAATATGGGTTGTTCAGCGAAGCTGGTCCATATTAGTGCGCTTTTAACCTAGTCCTCCTGGCATTTACAACCTGCTCCTCCTATATTAAGATTTTGAAACCTAGTCCTCTGTCCGCTTAAAACCTAATGTCACCCACATTGCATTTTTCATGCTCCATCGGAGCATTTTTATTCCTGTCTTCCTATTTCATTTTTAAGGTTATCAGTAGAATTTAAGCAAAAATGTTAAAGCTTTATGAAAGAAACTTTAAAAATTCCCCACAATAATTAATAGTCAACCGAGCCATAGAATAAAGAAGCTTGAGAAATGCCAATTTCTCCTTTTTTCTTGATTTTGGCAGAAAAGCCCTCACCCACTACACAAGAATATTTTAGAAAGTTGCAGAAAGTTATCTGTAGTTTGTTATAAGATATGCTGTACTTCAGCAGCACTCATTTCTAATGCTCTTCAGCAGTTATATGCAAAATTTCAGATTGCTGTTTATCTGTTTCTAGTTATAGGCCGTGCTGTACTTCAGCAGCACTCGACTGCAGCGCAACCAGACGCAAACATCAATGCCAAAGAAGGAGACTTACATGGCACAATTTCTAATGCTATTCCGCAGTTGCCTGCAGAATGTCAGCCGATTGCAAGTTATCTGTAGTTAGTTATAGGTCCTGCTGTACTTCAACAGCACTCTGCAGCGCAACCAAACGCAAACGTCACTGCCAAAAAAGGAGACTTAATGGGGGGGGGTCGCGATTTTTCGACCATCTCCGATTTTTCTCATTTTCACATATTTTGCAGTCCTCATGGGTCCGCAAAACAAGACAAGTGCGTTTGTTGCAAAACTTTTCCTATCATTCACAATAGCCCTCCAAAGGTGACCCCGACATGTGTTAAACATAGGAAAATGAGAAAGTTAGGAAAATTTTTCTGCTACCAAAAGTTTGAGCGCTGTGTAAGAGCAAATCGGCTACCACGCGGTGTCAACCTAATTTGGACTAGGTAAAGTGCTAATATCTATACGAGATTATTTTCCGTATGGTTGCTGATTTTATACGAATTTTCAAAGTCCGGAGAAGTCGATTTTTGCTCAAAATCGCTCTACGAGTGT
Organism: Trissonchulus latispiculum; assembly: GCA_030248195.1. Taxonomy (NCBI): domain Eukaryota; kingdom Metazoa; phylum Nematoda; class Enoplea; order Enoplida; family Ironidae; genus Trissonchulus; species Trissonchulus latispiculum. Next base: position 50,761 of record JASAND010021558.1, read on the forward strand.
GTCGGTCAGTGGACGTTTTGTCCTGTCCTGAACCTGAACTAACCCTTTGATGTAGAAACTTCGCGTTTAGATATTAGCACAGTATACTGTTAGAGCTTTATTTTGCATATAATCAATCCCTATCAGGCCTTTTCAGTAGCTCACACTTTTGGTAGCAGAAATTCCATTTTTCCTCAAAAATCGTCATTTTTCGAAAATGTCATGTTTGCTGCTTCAAAAGTCAGTCAAATCTTAAGGTATCTCAATAAAATTTGGCATGCTAATAGGCTAACATAAAACCTACCTGTATGTAAAGTTTCATGCCTGTGTTTATCTCTGGTGACATACTACGATAGCACGGCGGACACCTATTGGCAAAAAATGTCAAATTTTCAACTTTTTTCAAACATAGCCATATTTTATATCAAATTGAAGCTCTCGATGTCCTGAACATTTTATCTTCTTGCACCAAGTCTCTACAAAGCAGTATGGGAAAGTTAGAGAGAGTTAAAGTTTGAAGCAAATGACAGTCGGAATAAGCTTTACCAAATCGTCCAAACGCCGTGTCTCGCTCGTTGCTTGGCTTGCCACTGCAATTTATGCGGTAATAAACACTTACAGGTAAAGGCTTTAAATTGATGTATTTGTCATGCCGCAGTCTCTTGTCATCCTATGTGTACGCGACTTCGAAGCCCCTCAGGGAGGCATACTAACGTAAATACTAAATTGTAGGGATTTGAACTGCAATATCTCTAGACTAGATTGACCCTGGACTCTAAAAATTTGTCTTGGTTTTGGGCACATATGGGGGTATAGCCAAAAATGAGCGAAATCGGTGACTATAAAATTTGGTACCTGGCGACCCCCTTAAACGGCATGACTTCCAATGCTATTCTGCACTTGCCTACAGAATTTCAGACGATTGCAACTTATCTCCAACTAGCATAGGCCGTGATGTACTTCTGCAACACTCTACTGCAGCACTCTACTACCATAGTAACATCGTAATAAGTATACACAACGCATCTATAATAGTTTGTCATGTCCTAAACTATCTGTATGCCGTATTTCAAATACCATTGCCGATTTAATACGAGTCGTATTAAATGAAGGCCCAAAAGTCATTTAGTAAATGGCTCAAAACTGCATATTTTTGACTATTTTCTGTGGTGTTGGGACTTAGAAATTTTCAGAAAATAGCTATTTGGCCGGACCAAGTTTGGGCCGACCGCCTGAACGATCCCGGACAGATATCGAAAATCGCTCTCGTTATGACACGCTATTCATCCCAAAGTTTCTTATGCAACAAGTCATGTCATGTCCTAAACTATCTGTATGCCGAATTTCAAATGCCAATGACTTAAATGAATAACTTTTGTTACCGACGGCGCTGTGTTTGGAACAGCACATACAGCACGGTGGAAGCTAGAGAAGTGCATCAACTGATGGCTACAGTTCCCCTTTACGACAGATACAATTATCACCAAGTATCATATGTTTAGCCGTTTACAGTAAGTCTACATACAGCGTGCTATGGCTGCTGCATAACATTACTGCACGATAGCAGAACCGCACAGCGCTGCGACTATACTCTTCGTGTTCAGCGACCCCAATAACCCTTACATGCGTCCCACTAAATGGCCCAAATCTGCATATTTAGGCCTATTTTTGACTATTTTCTGTGGAGTTGGGACTTCCCGAAAATGGCCATTTCGACCGACTTCCTTTGGGCCGGCCGGTCTGAACGGTCCAGGACCCACAAATCAAAAATCGCCAACGTTATAACACGCTACCCATCCCAAAAGTTTCTCATGTAACAAGCTGCGTCTCTGTAGCTTGTTCCCTGAGCCCTGTAGCCCGTAAGTGACAAAATGGCCGTTTTTTGGGCAAAAAAGCCGTTAGGCCACTTTTTGGCCGGCCGCGCAGGTGGCATGTCGGGCCGGGCAGCAAAAAATACAGCGGGGGGCACATGGAACCATATCGGCATTCAAAAAATCTAAACCTTTCCGGCTGAAAACATCCACATATTTCAAACACCTCTGCACAAATTTGCATTTTTTCATGCGTGACATACACAAAAACAAACGGACCTAACTTGTCCATGTCCGGAAGCGAAAATTTTTAAAGTTGAAAATTTTAACCAAAACTTTTTTGCAACTTGTATTCGTCGTGTTGATTCCAACGATAACAAACCTGCCGAGTTTCGTTCAGTATTGAGCTGGCACGGTACTCGAACGAGTCTCAAAAGTCCTCGCAGCGCCTTTTACACCCATATTATACATACATATTAATCAAACACTTTTTTCCAGAAAAATAGCAAAACTTCTTATATAATTTTTAGAAATGAATTACAAAGATTATGGAAATTATCTGAAAAATGCAACTTTTTGGAATATGCCGTTCATAGCTTGTCTAAAAATCGCGTGAGGTTATTCTATAAATAAACTAAATAATCAAATTAGAATTTTTAGTCAAAAAATTCAAGATAAAAATTTATCTCAATTAATTGAAAACTATCTTTATAAAAAAGCAAAATTAATTGTATTAAACAAAAAAATTTTTAATTGTTTTCTGCAGTCTAGAAACTTAACATCACACATGGAATGTATATATCTGCCCAGTTTCCCCATGCCAGGTGCGCACCAGAGGTTGGACGATGTAGACATGAATATGAGCACTCATCTTTAAGATATATACTACACAATCCATGTATCACATTACTTAATTATTTGTTTAGATGCATATTCGTTGTTAATAATTGCACCAACATTTTTGTTGTTTTTCCCCATTTACATGTTCTCCTATTTTTTATATTCTTTGCACAACTTGTTTTCCGTCTCTTATATGTTTTTATTCTATTTTTATTTCATATTTAGGTTTCTTATACATATTTCTTTTGATTCTGCTATTGTGGTTGGCAATTCTTAGTATGCCTGGCTCTACCGAAGGAAGCTCTGACTCTAGCCTTCACTTTGAAACTACGGTTTTCCAAAGGTTAGCCTTTGAGGTTTTCCAGTTTCTTCTGTTTTTTTCTTTTTTTTTCTGGTGAGACGTGTGACACTACACAAAACCAGTCATCCTTAAAGCACGGACATTTTCTAAAAACGACAATCACAACTTTGTACCTTTGGTCTTTAACAGCAGCCGAAAGCTGGTCCATCAAATATGGCTCTGACAAACGACATTTAACCATAAATTCAATTGGATGGTTGATCTTATTCTGAGCAGCCCGGTGAGCGGAGACCCCTGATTGTGGACCAGTAATAGGCTCCAAAGAAACATCATTAGGTTGAGCATCAAAACACCGAATATAGCCAAGTCTATTGGCCTGTGTAACCGTCTGAAGATTAATATTCATTCCATTCTCACAGTAGTCCAGAAAGGAATAGGCTGAAATCCGTTCGATGTCATCCTAAAACAAAAGAAGAAGACCCTGCAGAAATTATGATGTGGCGAAAAGCGCCATTGGTGTAAAAGGCGCTGCGACTGGTTCCTGAAGACCTAAACTAGCATTTACCAGCATGCTTAACACTTAAAGACGCTCGGCTAGTTTGGCATGTTGAAATCCTGGTTTTACTTTAGTTAGGGGGTTCCCCACTATTTGCTTCACCCCTATTCTAGCACCTCCCCCACTCGGCCCCACCCCCACTTTTTTGGGGTCCCCCACTCCCCCCACGGGCTGGGGCGGATCCTGGGGGGGGGGCGGGGGGGCGGCAGCCCCCTCGTCGCGATTCGAAGGTAGGAAAAATTAAGGAGAGAAAGAGGAAAAAGGGCAAAAACCAAAACATTTCCCGCCTTCGGCGCGAATTTTCTACTTTTCAACAGCATATATATTGCATTTGTGAAGAAAAAGTTTGAAATGCATCCGATTTTTCGGAGAAAATTACCATTTTTGCCTAACAATGTCAAGAATTTTTAAAAATTTGTTCAGTTCTTCAGTATAAAAGGAATTAAAGATCCGAAGACCGATTTTTATTGCAAAAACAAAAATTTTTTCAACTTCCTGGGGGGCTCCGCCCCCAGACCCCCGCTAGAAAAATTCTACCG
>JASAND010021560.1:0-15000 GCA_030248195.1 Trissonchulus latispiculum
TTCTGGGTTTATTTTCCGGGGGGGGGGGGTGCCTCCCCACTTTTTGGGTCCCCCCCATTCGAGCACCCCCCCCCCCACTCGGCCCCACTCCCAGTTTTTTGGACTTCCCCCCCCCCACTCACCCTAAGGTGCCCAGAAATTGCCGAATTTTTAGGATTTTTGGTCAAAATTTTTCCGGCTTTGCCGGAAATTTTTGATCAAAAATCGCCTTTTTTGCTACTAAAACTTGATTTTTGAGCACTTTTAAGCATACTTATAGCAGTGTATGTGGAAAACAGGCAATGTATACAGCATTTTGGCCCATTTTATTTCTCCTCCCCCCACTATTCGAGCTCCCCCTCCCACTAGTGGGGGGCGTCCCCCCACTCTCCCTTCCCCCTTTATTTTTGCCTAAAATAAACCCAGCAGTTAGCTTTCGCGATGCTTGCAGTTGATTTGGTTCTGTGCTGAAATATGCATCTCTTTTATACAGGTATAGGTAGGTACATTGCGCAAGCATATTTTATGTGTAGCTCGTGTGATATGAAAAAATCAGTTCCGCGGTTTTTTCTTCTGTGTTTTATCATTTGAACATTGTTTACTCGACTGCAGGTGATATTCAGTTTTTTGTTGGAATGACTTCTATCACATAAGAATAAGCGAGTTACTTACTATGATACGCATGGACTGTGTAGACTATATATGCGCTTGCTTCCAATTATAATATAATTTTGTGTTGGAATTTTAGTAGCTTGAATTTCATTCGTATACCTGTGAATGCTTTGCTTTAGCTCCTCTGTGACTCCCGCAGCAAGCTTGGCTGCAACCAGCGCTCGTGAGAAATTGCTACTAGATGTCTCTCCTGCAATTTTGGATGGAAAACTAGCCACCAGTCCCTCAGACTTGGAGGGAAATGCGGAACAGGATTCGTTGATTTTACGAGGTCGAGATAAGAAGGGTCGAAGACGTCACCAGCGCCGCCTAGGTGGTTCCTGGACTGACCTGCCCTTTCCTCGCCCTGTCGCCGCGCGGGACTGTCACTTCTTCGACGCCTGCCACCTGTGAGCCGCTTCTAACGTCCACACCTAATGCTCCGTCTAAATTTGGAAGGTACCACATACGTGAACATAATATTATCATGGGTCGCTAGTAGGTTGTTTGTATTTTATTAATTTTCTACGGTCCAGATGAATTGTAGCGATTTCGTATTGATTAATTTGTTGATGAAATTCTAGAAATCGGTGTGCTATGTATGCCAAGATCTACGTATTGCTTGAGTGTTTTTCCTTGACTGGGACTGGAAACAGAGTGACTAATAAAGAATTTTACTTATTTTAAGAAATTTGAATCTCTTTTTTTCCACTAGCTCTAGTCTTGTTTACATGCAAACTTGCTGCATTCAGGTTAGGTGAATTTTAACTACTGTTGCATACATAATTTTTGCTTTTGGCCATTTGGAAACCTTATTTTAATTGAATTTGTTTTTGTCTTTTTGGGTTGCCGCTTTTTCAACAAAAAGGCAACCCTTTAACTTGGGTATGTCCGTTATATTTCTTGCCGTATGTGTCCCCCCCCTCTATCTCGAGATTGGAAAGGGGTAGAGAGGTGGTTGATACCTCATTTTGAAGGTCTTGACTTGAACTGCTCCCGGAAGCGCGGGGAGCCCTGGGAGCAGGTGCTCCCGGAGCACCCCCGTGAGTAAAAATGAGTAAAATAAAAAAGTTGTCCAAATGAGCTAATTTTGGTATCATTCGAAAGCTCTCGACGAGTAAAGAAAAAGTTGTAATTGGGTCAAGGCCTGAAAATGCACCCATTTTGAGTTATGAGGCGAAAAAGGGTCAAAAATGGCCAAAAACGGGCAAAACGGCTTAAAATTGAAAGTTCTCAGATCGGGCTCATATCAGTATCATTTGAAAGCTCTCGTTGTGTAGATAAAAAGTTGTAATAAGACCAACGCACCAAAGTGGAGGAAAAGTGAGTTACGGAGCCTCAAATGGGTCAAAAATGGCGAAAATTGGTCAAAATGGGTCAAAATTGAAAATTGTCGGATCCGGTCGATACTGGTGTCATTCGGAAGCTCTCATTGAGTAGACAAAAAGTTGGAATAGGGCCAAAGCTCTTAAATGAACACAGCTTCAGTTATGACTCCTGATAAGAGGAAAAATGCCAGCGGCAACCCATTCATGCCACTTTGCTTGTTTCCTTTTTAGATCCGTATCTCTGCAGACACTGGATTCTGGTTGCTGGTCCATTCCGGGCACCAGTTTTGTAACGGACAGCTGGGTCTCCAGTAGTTCGGAGCCTGAGCCTCTTGTTGCTGATTCTACGGCTGGAAAGCGAACGGTATATATGTTCGGTTTAGTTTTGTCTATACAGGGTATGAAGTTGGCTAGCCAGGGACAGAAGAGTAACTGTCGTTACTTTTTTCTTTAGTTGTTTTTAGTTTCTATTGTCTTTGCATGTTATGCAAATGTATTGTCGTTATTCCGTTCGCATTCATTTGGAGTAAATCTTTCTTCTTCTTTGCTTGAGGCGGATGTGGAGGAGTGGCCGCCAGTTTATTTTCGATAGGGTTTTTGTCCAAATTCTGTCTAAAAGCCGGTTTGAGCGACACATCTGCCAGAGGGAGCTTCCCTCAAGCACACCACCTTATGCACATTTTGTAGTAGCTAGAACCTGTTGTTAACTGGAGGAGGGTGCTCTGTCCGGAGTCTTGATTTCTCTTAGGTCAATTGTTTTCGTGAAAATTTTTGTGAGCTTTTCAAATATTTGTTTGTTCTTCTACAATTGACCCTTCCTCCTCTCGACTCATGCGTGTTGCTTCTGCTTCTGCTAAAATCTGCAAGCGTGTCAATTCTTGCAGTTGCAAAACTTGTTCGTTTATAAACCTTTAATTTGAAATTTTTCATATTAAAAATTTTCTTAGAAGCCAAACCTTTTATATATCTTCCTGGAATATAAAGCTCGAATTAAATCGTACCAGTGCCGTGGAAATTTTTAGTGGACGGATACTTGGGTCTGGGTGCGTTGAACGTTACAATTAAATTGTATTTTTGTTTTCTAGGATAATACATTTCGTCGTTTGGAAAAGGCTCGACGACTGGCTCAGGAAATCACTCAAACCGAAGAACGATATGTTGAACATTTAAAACTTTTGTCAGAGGTACACAAATAATATTTCATAATTCTATAGAACTGGTGTCAGGCTTGTGTCTATACTACCTTAATTGGTTACTTTTGGCTTGGACAAGGAGGCTGTGTATGTTTGTTTAGCTGCTCGCAGCGAGGTGATGGTGTCATTATCAGCAAGAGTTCATAATAACTAAGAGTGCGACAAGCGTGATATTTAGGCACTTGACATTGCTTACTTTGATGTACGTACTTTCTGTTATGTAGGTCTTTCCGGACTACCTGGATGGTTTGACGGAACAGCACGGTCGGCCGCTTGAAGATTGCAATTTGGGACAGGCCTTGAAAAAGAGCCTCTGCAATTTGACCTGCGTTCATGAATCACTGTATGAAAGTCTGGCCAAATGTGTGGCCGAATGGTGCGTTGTGGGTTTAATTGTATGGTAAATAACTGTAATAGTAATATGATAATAGGAATATAATGGTAAATAATCATAGATTATTCTCCGGTCTAAGATCCTTTTAAAGTTGCATATGTTACCCATGAAAGCTCGCGAAAGGTGTGCGCAACTATATGCGTTAAGGGGCTGGTTTCCTTTCGGATATTTTTGACTCGTACGGCTTTAATCCTTTACGTAAATGGCTAAAACTTACGAAATAACTTATTTCCGTGCTATTTAACATTCTCGGACCAGTACCGTCTTTTTAGGCCAAACGAAAAGAAAGTTTTGGTTTTTGGCCTTAGGCTCCCAGTAGGTAGAAAAGACACGTGGTTTGTTGTTATGGCTGGAAAAAGGACACGAAAATGAACATTTTTGCTTTTACAACCTTTGAGCTATCTCCAGTGGTTAAGTCAGTATAAGCAAAAAACTGTTTTTAGTGTTAAAAATGGCCATTTTTGAGGAAATCAGTTTTTTCAAAATTACTGCAACAAGTTAAGGACAAAGTTGGCTTATTTATACTCCATCGATACAGCGTCCAAATGCCCATTTTATGAATGCCTATTAGCCGGACTTGATTGCTTTAAGCTAGAGATTTGGCCGAAAAACCATTTTGGCAAAACTGCGATTATTTTGTTTCGAACATCGATTTCTCAAAAACTACTTGACGGATTCCAGAGATTTTCGGCTGAATTGAAATTCGTACTTCTGCGGAGGGACGTTTTTCTTGGTTTGGGCTGAAACGTATCGAGTAGCAAGAAAACTCAATGCGAAGTTGCGAAATTTCGTGTTACCGTGCATTTGGCCGATTTTCTCGAGCGTTAAGACATGCTGAGCCATATCCAAAAAACGTCCCTCGGCCCACATGTCCTTCATACCATGGCACAAGAAAAAATTTTGGCCCATTCTACAGTTTTGAGAAATCGATGTTCAAAAATTTTTGGTCTATATTCAGTCTGTCAGATGACAGCAGTCGGAAATTTTTTGTTTGCTATTTTTTGCCAATTTTGCTAGTTTCGTAAGCTCATGTTAATGTACAGGTTATAAGCTTTAAAATGATGTATAAAGCTCTTTCCAACTCCCCAAATTGCGAAAGTTATAGCGTTTCGAAAAATCACCACAAAAGCACTGCACCAAAGGATACCATCACCTTAAACCACAGTTAAGGTATCAAGGGAATCAAGGGAATGGCATGAACAACCACCCCACAGTGCTATATCAGTTCAAGTACGAAAAGACTAGGTATTTGCTATTGAATATGTTGTTATGCGTGGTACGTAAAACAGCCGAGTGAAAAACTACTTTTTCACGGTTAAGTAATGTGCTTATCGTTTATTAATTTTTATTTTTTTAGGAAATTTGAGGATCCCTTTATTGCTGAGCCGATTCGCCTGTTTGCCCATTATCTGAAAATGTCTCAGCCTTTTCTACAGGAAAAAGTTGTTCTGGTCAAACTCATTGAGGACTGCTATGATCGCTGGCCTGAGTTCAAGCAGGCCCTTCGATTCTTTGAGGTATTTTATGTAGTCTTTAGTTATTTAATTTTTACTGTTTCCTTCCATATTTGCAAAATGCCAATTACTTGAATTTTAATTAACAGTTCTCATTTTTAATTAACAGTTCTGATTTTGATCGAAAGCATTTGCGATTTTTGGTAGGAGGCATGGGCGCTCCCAGGTGTGGGATTTTGGAGGTTCCGACCCCTCCCTTTTTCATCTTAAACTGTACCTTTTTCTTTGTAGAATGAACGCTGTAAAGGTCTGAAATTTACAGACTATCTAGACTGTGTGCACCAGCGGATCTGTCGATACCCTCTGCTGCTACAGAACTACATAAAATACTTGGATCCTGATTTACCGGAATATGAACGAGCACAGGGTAATAGCTAGACTCCGTTTGTGTTTTCAATGTACTTACCAGCAAAAGGTACATACCTGATACAAAAATGGCCTTTTATTTTGATTTTGCTATTTCGGACTGAAGGAAAAGTGCGTGATCATCCCGGGAAATGAATGTAAACGTGGGGTAGAGTGTGCTCAATGAACTTTAAAAAGTGAAAAGATTGCAGCAACGGTTTGCCACAATGTTCCAACGTGTATTATATACGTTCTTACAGAAATAAAGTCCTAAGTATTGGGCAGTCCTTCACAAAGAGAATGGCGAGGTTGAGATAAAGCTCCTTGCTGCTTTGGATATGATATTATTTAGTGCCTTAACTATTTGAAAAGGGTGGGAGATAATTTTTTGACAGCTACTGGACCGTTAAGCCTCCCTGCAGATAATCAGTCTGCTTTTTTACATTATATAGTTGCCAAAGGCTGAGTTTTTGGCCTTTTTTATTTAGTAAGGGTAGCTATTTTCAGAATTCTATATTCTATATATTCTAAATTTCATATAATATATAAATATTCTAAATTTCAGCGGCTCTCAGCGAAATCAGTCGAGTGGCACAGCAGGTGGAAAGTTTTCTGGTGGCAGGAGATACCACCAAGCGTCTGCTGGACATTCAGAAGCGAATTCATGGCGGCTATGAGGTGATCAAACCCGGACGCATGCTCTTGGCTGAGGGTGAAATGCTGAAACACTCCAGGAAGGAGGCACAACAGCGACATCTGATTCTGGTGCATACAAATTTTTGTTTTGAATTTAAGTTTTCATCAAATCACTCTGATTTTGAATACACAATTTTATCAATAAAATTTTGGCTAAAATAAATTGCATTTTGTGCTCTGCTGTGAAGCCAAGATAAGAATTTTTGTTTGTTTTATTTTCTCCACAATTTAGGAAGTATATTGATAGTGATTCTCTGTACCAGAGAATCAGTTAAAAGCTTCTTTTCGAATCGCATTATTGAACCATGGAATAGTTTGCCAATAACAGCAGTACACTCAACCAGTCCTGAAGCCTTTGTAAGGTCTCTGTCGATTTTAGATCTGTCGAGATTTCTTAGAGGTAGGGGTATAAAATAGCCAGACAAGTGGTTCCCCCCCCCCGCCTCATTTCTGAAGTTCGTCCCTCCCCACGTAATTCTATATCACAACGCCACACTGAGTACGTATATATATACTTATATTACTGATACTAACCACATATATTTTGTCTAACCCTTTCTTGTTCGTTTTGGCTATATTCATAAAGTATTCGTATATAAAGAGATTGTATGCTGTGTTTCTTTACTTCAGAAATAAAGGAGTTTGTTTGTTTGTTTGTTTATTATATGCCAGTGTTTTTCAAGTTGGCGCAACTTGAGTTACGTTATTTCTAAAAGAACATATAAAATTCAGGAATTTTATGCTTGCAAATGGTTTCATGGGATTTTTCATACATTTCTGTAGCACTGTACTATTATATTATTATTATATTATATTAGATTATGCCTTTTATGTTTTTCTTGTTTTACTTATATGTATATTTCAGTTTAATGATGTTCTGCTGATCTGTTATCCCATTCCTGCCACTACTCAGCTGCTGATCAAGAATGAAATCCCCCTAGAACAAATTATTGAAGTAGTTTTATGCTTGTATCTTATATCTTTATAAATTTGTTTTTTTCGGGGGAGGAGGAGGGTAATCACCTTTTTAGTTTGAGAATTTTCTTATTATCTTAGGCAATATTGCAGACGGAGTAGGAATTAAAGCATTTTTAAATTGTCAACATTGGTGGAGAGAAGCCTAGAATTTTGGCAGAGGACAGTTTTGGGGATGTTTTGGTGGAGGTCCTTACTCCCTGTAAAAGTGCGGTGTGTGTGTGTGTGTGTGTGTGTGTGTGTGTGTGTGTGTGTGTGTGTGTGTGTGTGTGTGTGTGTGTGTGTGTGTGTGTGAGCTGCGTGAGTGGACACAGTTCGCGTTTTCTTGACGTTTTATCTTGCTGCTAATTTTATGACAGTTTATCGACAAAATAGCTTTGTTTCGCTTTAATTTCAGATCAAAGAATTTGATTTGGAGGATCGGAGGAATGAATTTTGTATCATGAGCCGCTACCGTTCAATGACCCTGATCGCATCGTATGGGACTCTGCTTTTACAGTTTACATGCGTTGTCTTACGGTTAACAGGCTGGTGACTGCAGTTTTCTGTTTCCTTCAGGGGGCCCCAGAAATCGGTTTCCTCAGACTTGGTTGCCCCCTACTACTTATTGGCGCCCCTCCCCCAAGATTTGGGGTTCCCCCCGGACCCAAAAGTGCACGAATAAATATGGTTTTAAGGGCAAATTTTCAAAAAAATTTCCTGGCTTCGCTGATTTTCAGGTCATTACAATTTTGCTTAAATTTAGGTTAAAAATAAATAGTTTAATTTTAGCTCAGCGGCAAAAATAACTATTTCCGCATATTTTGAAACAATTTTCGTTCTCGGCCTCCACAGACATGGGAGGGCCTGGCCCCCAGGATTTTCCCATCTTCCAGAAACGTTTGCCTAGGAGGAACCCAGGTTTTGTAGCTTTTTGGGCGGCTTAGAAAAATTCTGACTACCTTTTATGCTTAGTGCATCAGAAAGCAATTCTTAATCCTAATTGTAAAAATTGGTCACAATTCTGTTTTTCAGGAATTCCGCCTCACGGGCTGATTGGGTGAAAACTCTGAAGAAAGCTGTGGAGAGCGCCCGAAGCCATACTCTACGGCGGTCCGGTGTGAAATCTGTCAACATGGAAGTGAGATGCTTGCTTTTGTATTTCGAGTTATCGAATTGTATACTCTCTTGGATTTTTTACGTCCGTTATTTTTATCTCTGCCTGGGTTCAATTTCTGTGATGTTTTGATTTTTTACGTATTTTTTACTTTTAATTTAATTTTGCTGTTGTTTTTAGAATCAGGAGCCTGGGACGGTGGCGCCTCCCTGGATTCCAGACGAGCGGGTCACTCGTTGCCAGAATGTTCCCTGTAGTCATCCCTTTACCCTGTTCCATAGAAGACATCACTGTCGTTGCTGCGGGCAGGTACCTGCCTATAGTCCTGGGTTTTCCCTAGGCCAAAAATGTGGGGTGGGGGAATATTAAAATGGTATAAAAATGATAGAAGTTCTGTAAATATATCTTGTAAAAATAAATACCCACAAATCTGAGCTGCCATTACGAAGCTAAAAAAGTGATCAGAAATCAAGTTTGAGCATCAAAATCGACAATTTTAGCCCAAGCTTTTGACTGAAAGTCCTTTTGGCATTTCCTGGTCACCGTATTCGTATAGCAGGTGGGGGACAACCTAAAAAGTGGAGTGGACAGCCATCTCACCTACACCGCTACCAAGGAGTTCCAGTAGTATGTTTTGTTTACGTCATAGAAACGTCCAGTTTTGTGATAATGATCGATTGTCTGTAGCTTATACTTCTGAACATGGCTTGTATAGCTAGCAAAAATTTGCCCTTTTTGTCCACAAACACTGGAAGGTAGTTTGTGGTCTTTTTAAATATAGAACGTAAAAATATTTATTAATACCTAAGTTGTGGATTGAAAATTTTGGAATATCACAGTTTAACCGTTTCTCCACAGGATAGTCTTATTGTTACTAATATTTGTGTTTGTATTAATTTGTTAGTACCTAGGTGTAACTTAGTCGATAACGTAAGAATAAAATCAACTAACTTAGGAATAAAGAAATAATGAGAAGTAATTCATACATACATTCTTTATGATTGATTAATGCTTGTATCCTTTGTGGTTCCGCCTGCTTGCCCGCCTTTACCTCATTTTCTTGATGCAACTAACGTAGGAAGTAAGTAACGAGTTATTTACGTACTAAACTAACGTAAGGATAATGATAACCATAGTGCTAGCTAAGGATGTTATTTTCGTTGGCAACCATAACGTGACGTTCACATTGTTTAGGTAATCTGTGACTGTTGCATCTCTCGGGTTCCCTTGGCCTACATGGACTACCAGGTTGAAATGGCCTGTCCTGGTTGCTATGATATTATCCATGGCTATGGTAAGGGTCATATTTGATATGACATATTCTTACCGCATAACTCTTTATAGCAATTCTGTTATACCTACCTTTGGTACAGTTGGGGACAAATTTATTACTTGTACTTGCATGTTGGATGTAGTGGTAGGAACAAATTAGCATTCTGCCCATTTTTATGAAGCTGTCATTGTGTGTGAGCTCTTGGGGCATTCGTGTTTAGGAACAAGGAAGCTCTCTAACGTACGTACTGGATATGACTTTTCTGGTAGTATATTTTGTTGTGTTGATTCTTTCAGCATTGGGTCATTCTACAGATGTCGCCATGAAATATTATTCATTGCTAAGTCAATTCAAACCTTCCTCCAGTCAAGCTAGCAGTGTTACGGTTAGTTTTTCATGGATTCTGAAAGAGCTTATTTGAAATGACTTCTTTGTTTTCATTCTAGTGTTTAACGTCGGCGTAGCATTAAAGTATTTTTGAATGAAACTGAATTTATTACTGAATTTATTGCATTACAATGGCCCAATCAATGGTAAAAGTGGCAGTCCCGTGAAGCGAAGGTTGTGGTGTTGATCCCTGTTTGAAATTCAATTTTTTGGTTACAAGTACTGTAGCAGGCAGCCTTTTTGTATTTTTTTAAAGCATATATCATGAGTCGAAAAGCTTATACTTGCATTTTCGCAATCATGAATTTTGAACTGGCTTGATTTCTTGAGATGATATACGTATGTACCATGTTTGGATTTTAGCCTTGAAAACATTTTATCTGCAAGAAGACGCAACATATTTACTTGGTGGCGCCTGAATTGTTTTCTTAATTTTACTGACTCATTTGGTTTCCCTTGATTTTTCTTTTTCTGTTTTTTTTGCAAATCATTTCCTTTGGCTCTGCTTTGTTTTAGCCTACGGATCAGGGAGAAATTTTGATTCAAGGCAACCTGCATACCTATACCAGTGGGGGTTGGAAACAGTGCTGGGCTGTACTCTGGCATGATAAACTGTTGGAATTGTATAAAGCACAACATGTACGTATGTTATTTTGTTGCTTAAAATTCGCAATACTCCAGATTAGATACTTAGGCTGAGTAGACATAAGCTCAGTGTATATACGTAACATGTTGAAGCTGAAATTGTATGAATAAATGATTTCAGTTAGTAAAGGAACAGGACGTAGTATTCAAATTTTGAACTCAGCCGTGGAATTAACGAATCCTTTGATATTGTTTATTCTTCTGGGAAAAATTAATTTTAATCTATAATTTATTTTAAAACCTCTATGGTTGATATTCTGGCTTAGTTTCAGGGCAAATTTATGGGGAATATGGGAGGGGGGCTCAAAGTTGCCCCCCATCGATGGTCGCTCAAAATGACAAATTTTAGGTGTTTTTAAGCTAAAATAGTGAAGAATTCGTTCAAATCCGGCGAAGCCGGAAAAGTTTGTGGAAATTTAGGGTAAAAATGATGATATCTGTCAAGTTTTTGGTTTATGGTGAGGAGGTCGGAATATTTTTATGGGGTGAACATCGAATGGGTGGAGGTCGACAAGTGGGGGCAACCTCCCCCAGTAAACATAAGCCAGATATTCTGTTTTGTTGAATTATATATACCTTAGATACTGTTTTATGCTTGTATTTACTTAAAAACCCAATTTAAATTATGGCGAGTACTGTCTGTTTTAAATTAATTTTTGTTTGTTGTTATTCTGCATCATTACCATGAAATGCAATTTTAGGACAAAGTTCCAACGACAAAACTCATTCTGCTGGGCTATGAAGTAGCAGAAAGAACGGTAAAAATATTGATGTTTTATCATAGGGGTCGCGGTAGCGACCCCTATAATATGAGTGAAAATGGTCGAATGACCGTGTAAAACAAGGCTGCGCAGATTGCTGCGCAGATCCTGCGCAGATTATGTGCGCAAAAAAGTGTACGTGTCGAGTTTAGTATATTTGCCAAGTTTCATCCCCGTACCACTTTCCGTTAAAAAGTTACGCCAAAAATTGCTTACGAAAATTGTGTTTTTTCTTTTTTTCCGGTTTCTCGCTTTTGATGTCTCATAAGGGGGTTTTGCAACTTGAATAACTACAGTTAGAAAAATTTTTGCCTATGAAACCCATATATATTCTTGTAGTACAAATCGAAAATAAGAAAATAAGCTAGTTTATATGCCTCCCGGACCCGGAAAAAATTTTTGGCTGGGGGCAAAAGTCGGCCAAAACGCTAAAATGGCCAAAAAGTATGCTTCAAAGGCGCCTTAATAAGTCAGACTAGGCTATATACGGGGCAATACTGACTACATGGTTAAACAGTACACATATCGGGGTCGTTCAAATGCTATATGATTTTCTGTCTCTGTGCGTAACTTTTCGGTACTGGCCGGCCAAAGTTGGTGAATTTTGGGTCGAACTTTGAACTTAATGTTTTCGCTTATTTTGCTACATGGGTGGCCCAAATTTTGCATACAAAGGTTTTTTGGGACGGAGAATCAACTCCCGCTAGCAGTTTTGCTGCCCGAGTAACCCAAGTTGCTGGGCTGGTTCCACTTGACCGTCTGAGGGGTCAAATCGGTAACCGCTTCCCGGAGGTCCATAGCAGGCTTTACTTAGCCTCTCCAAACTTTGTCTATAGGGGTTTTCTGGTGCGCCCAGCTCATTCCCGGTGTCCGTTTTGCCGTCTGACCCACCCATCTTGCTGTGCTGGTTCCACTTTGCCATCTGGAGGGTCCGGTCGGTACCGACTTCCGGGAACACCATATAGAACTGTACATAGCCTCTCAAACCATTGTCTATGGGGGTTTTCTGGTGCGCCAGCTCATTCCTGGCATCCGTTTTGCCGTCTGACCCACCCATCTTGCTGTGCTAGTTCCACTTGCCATCTGGAGGGTCAGGTCGGTGAGAGGTCATTGGGTCAAAAATGAAAATTTTCAAAAGTGGTCAAATTTGGTACCAAATGAAAGCCCTAGGCGAGCTGAGCAACTTTTATCATAGAACTGCATGCTCAAAGTGGCTGTAGAGTGCTGTGGTGGGGTGGGGTGGAGACTTGGCGATTTTTGGTCAAAAATAAAATCTTTCAAAAGTGGTCAAATTTGGTACCAAATGAAAGCCCTAAGCGAGCTGAGCAACTTTTGTCATAGAACTGCATGCTCAAAGTGGCTGTAGAGTGCTGTGGTGGGGTGGGGTGGGGACTTAGGCGATTTTGGGTCAAAAATAAAATCTTTCAAAAGTGGTCAAATTTGTGGGTCAAAAATAAAATCTTTCAAAAGTGGTCAAATTTGGTACCAAATGAAAGCCCTAAGCGAGCTGAGCAACTTTTGTCATAGAACTGCATGCTCAAAGTGGCTGTAGAGTGCTGTGGTGGGGTGGGGTGGGGACTTAGGTGATTTTGGGTCATAACTAAAATTTTCCAAAAGTGGTCAAATTTGGTATTAAACGAAAGCACTCAGCGAGGTGAGCAACGTTTATCATAGAACTGCCTGCTCAAAGTGGCTGTAGAGTGCTTTGGTGGGGTGGGGTGGGGACTTGGCGATTTTCGGTCAAAAATGAAATTTTTCAAATTAAATTAAATTAAAGTACCAAATGAAAGCCCTGAGCGAGCTGAGCAACTTTTGTCATAGAACTGCATGCTCAAAGTGGCTGTAGAGTGCTGTGGTGGGGTGGGGTGGGGACTTAGGTGATTTTGGGTCAAAACTAAAATTTTCCAAAAGTGGTCAAATTTGGTATTAAACGAAAGCACTCAGCGAGGTGAGCAACTTTTGTCATAGAACTGAATGCTCAAAGTGACTGTAGAGTGCTGTGGTGGGGTGGGGTGGGGACTTAAGGTGCTGGTATCGCTTTGTGTAAATTTGACCCTATAGGCTCTAATTCTTTATGAAAGTGGATGAAACTTTCCAAATATACTATTTCGGTGCTCTTTAACATTCTGGGACCAGTCCCGCATTTCAAGGTGCAAAGATGAGAAATTTTTGGTTTTTGCCATTATTCTTTCAGCACATAGTCGAGACACCAGATTGGTTGGTATGGCTGGAAAGAGGGCGCAAAAATGAACATTTTTGCTTTTACAACTTTTGAGCTATCTCTAGTTGTTAAGTCAGTATAAGCAAAAAACGATTTTTGGGGTCCAAAAATGGCCGTTTTCGAGAAAATCAGTTTTTTCAAAATTACTGCCAAATCGTACGGACAATTTTGGTTTATTTATACTCGATCGATACACAGTCTCATTGCACATTTTATCAATGCCTATTAGCCGGAGTTTGTTGCTCTAAGCTAGAGATTTGGCCGAAAAACCATTTTGGCAAAATTGCGATTATTTTGTTTTGAACATCGATTTCTCGAAAACTACCCAATGGATTCGAATGATTTTTGGCAGAATGAGAATTCGCACTATTGCGGAGGGACATTTTTCTTGGTTTGAGCTAAAACATCTCCAGTTGCGAGAAAACTCAATGCAAAGTTGCGAAATTTCGTGTCACCGCACATTTAATGGATTTTCTTGACCGTTAAGACCTGCTGAGCCAAATCCCAAAAAATGTCCCTCGGCCCACATGTCCTTTATAGGACAACACAAGAAAAAATTTTGGCCGATTCCACAGTTTTGAGAAATCGATGTTCAAAAATTTTTGGTCTATATTGAGCCTGTTAGATGTCATTTTATCAGAAAATTTTCGCTATTCTTTGCGGATTTTTACTAGTTTCGTACTTTCATGAGAATCTACAGATTATAAGCTTTAAAATGATGTATAAAGCTCTTTCCAACTCACAAAATTGCGAAAGTTAGGGCGTTTCAAAAACTATCGACAAAAGCACTGCACAAAACGATACCAGCACCTTAAGCGATTTTGGGTCAAAAATAAAATCTTTCAAAAGTGGTCAGATTTGGTACCAAATGAAAGCCCTAAGCGAGCTGAGCAACTTTTGTCATAGAACTGCATGCTCAAAGTGGCTGTAGAGTGCTGTGGTGGGGTGGGGTGGGGACTTAGGTGATTTTGGGTCAAAACTAAAATTTTCCAAAAGTGGTCAAATTTGGTATTAAACGAAAGCACTCAGCGAGGTGAGCAACTTTTGTCATAGAACTGCATGCTCAAAGTGGCTGTAGAGTGCTGTGGTGGGGTGGGGTGGGGACTTAGGTGATTTTCGGTCAAAACTAAAATTTTCCAAAAGTGGTCAAATTTGGTATCAAATGAAAGCCCTAAGTGAGCTGAGCAACTTTTGTCATAGAACTGCACGCTCAAAGTGGCCTGGCATTTTTTTAGTGGGGGGGGGGGGGGCTCGGGGGGCCCCCTCCACTTTTCGGTTCCCCCCTCCACTTTTCGGAGCCCCCCCCCCACTTTCGCCCCCCCCACTTTTCGGCAAGCCCCCACCCACTTTTTTGGGGGTCGCCCAAAAGTGTCAAAAAATTAGGTTTTTGAGGTCAAATTTTCAAAAATTTTCTCAATTTTTAGCTAATTTATGGACTTATAAGCTCATTTTAAGCTTAAAAACAGCGATTTTTTGCGTTTTTACCTTAAAAATGCTAATTTTTCGCTAAAAATTTCGGTATATTTTACTTTTGGCTCGCCC
>JASAND010021560.1:17500-19568 GCA_030248195.1 Trissonchulus latispiculum
CCGAAAAGTGGGGGGGGGGCGAGCCAAAGGTAAAAATATACCGCAATTTGTAGCGAAAAATTAGCATTTTTAAGGTAGAAACGCAAAATTAAAATGCACTGTTTTTAAGCTTAAAATGAGCTTATACGTCCATAAATTAGCTAAAGATTGAGAAAATTTTTGAAAATTTGTCCTTAAAACCTAATTTTTTGACACTTTTGGGCGATCCCAAAAAAAGTGGGTGGGGGCTTGCCGAAAAGTGGGGGGGGGGGGCGAAAGTGGGGGGGGCTCCGAAAAGTGGAGGGGGAACCGAAAAGTGGGGGCCCCCACCCCCCCCCCCACCCCCACACCACTTTGAGCATGCAGTTCTATGACAAAAATGCCAGGGCTTTATTTGACAAATGAAAAATTTCATTTTTGACCGAAAATCGCCTAAGTCCCCACCCCACCCCACCACAGCACTCTACAGCCACTTTGAGCATGCAGTTCTATGACAAAAGTTGCTCAGCTCGCTCAGGGCTTTCATTTGGTACTTTAATTTAATTTAATTTGAAAAATTTCATTTTTGACCGAAAATCGCCAAGTCCCCACCCCACCCCACCACAGCACTCTACAGCCACTTTGAGCATGCAGTTCTATGATAAAAGTTGCTCAGCTCGCCTAGGGCTTTCATTTGGTACCAAATTTGACCACTTTTGAAAATTTTCATTTTTGACCGAAAATCGCCTAAGTCCCCACCCCACCCCACCACAGCACTCTACAGCCACTTTGAGCATACAGTTCTATGACAAAAGTTGCTCAGCTCGCTCAGGGCTTTCATTTGGTACTTTAATTTAATTTATTTTGAAAAATTTCATTTTTGACCGAAAATCGCCAAGTCCCCACCCCACCCCACCACAGCACTCTACAGCCACTTTGAGCATGCAGTTCTATGATAAAAGTTGCTCAGCTCGCCTAGGGCTTTCATTTGGTACCAAATTTGACCACTTTTGAAAATTTTCATTTTTGACCCAATGACCTCCCACCGATCTGACCCTCCAGATGGCAAAGTGGAACCAGCACAGCAAGATGGGTGGGTCAGACGGCAAAACGGATGCCAGTAATGAGCTGGGCGCACCAGAAAACCCCCATAGACAATGGTTTGAGAGGCTATGTACAGTTCTATATGGTGTTCCCGGAAGTCGGTACCGACCGGACCCTCCAGATGGCAAAGTGGAACCAGCATAGCAAGATGGGTGGGTCAGACGGCAAAACGGACACCGGGAATGTGCTGGGCGCACCAGAAAACCCCTATAGACAAAGTTTGGAGAGGCTAAGTAAAGCCTGCTATGGACCTCCGGGAAGCGGTTACCGATTTGACCCCTCAGATGGTCAAGTGGAACCAGGCCAGCAACTTGGGTTACTCGGGCAGCAAAACTGCTAGCGGGAGTCGATTCTCCGTCCCAAAAAACCTTTGTATGCAAAATTTGGGCCACCCATGTAGCAAAATAAGCGAAAAAATTAAGTTCAAAGTTCGACCCAAAATTCACCAACTTTGGCCGGCCAGTACCGAAAAATTACGCACAGAGACGGAAAATCATATAGCATTTGAACGACCCCGATATGTGTACTGTTTAACCATATGGTCAGTATTGCCCCATATATAGCCCAGTCTGACTTATTAAGGCGCCTTTGAAGCATACTTTTTGGCCATTTTAGCGTTTTGGCCGACTTTGGCCCCCAGCCAAAAATTTTTTCCGGGTTCGGGAGGCATATAAACTAGCTTATTTTCTTATTTTTGATTTGTACTACAAGAATATATATGGGTTTCATAGGCAAAAATTTTTCTATCTGTAGTTATTCAAGCTACAAAACCCCCTTATGAGACATCAAAAGCGAGAAACCGGAAAAAAAGAAAAAACACAATTTTCGTAAGCGATTTTTGGCGTAACTTTTTAACGGAAAGAGGTACGGGGATGAAACTTGGCAAATATACTAAACTCGACACGTACAATTTTTTGCGCACATAATCTGCGCAGGATCTGCGCAGCAATCTGCGCAGCTTCTGGGCAGCCTTGTTTTACACGGTCATTCGACCATTTTCACTCAT